>JAUEKW010149565.1:0-10068 GCA_032274785.1 Ajuga reptans
CAAATCTGCCAGATTTTACAACAAATAAGCTTTCCTAAATAATACAGACAAACTATCCAAAATATATGCTAGTCTAATAAAAACTTCTTATAAAAGGTACATGAGCTTATAAATAAACTCTCTAAAAGTATTTGGCAAAATAAGATCTAAACAACTTATGAAATCTGAAAATAAGCTTCAGGAGTTTATAAACTCCAAAAAATAAATAAATATTAAGTTCATCAACACAAATTTATTAATTTGCAATTTTATAAGCAACACTTATTTTACAAAGGTACCCTATTAATTTTTCCAGAGTAATTTAGTTTGCAGCGGGGGCGGGGGATGGGGGTTGGAGGACAGAGGGCGCTGGGGAGGTTTGGGGTGGTGGAGTTGGGATGGTGGGTGGGAAATCATTTAAAATAATAATATCATTTTTAGTTATTACACCGTAAAAATAACTTATAGTATCATCTTATAATAATTTAAAAATATTATGAGCTCAATTAATTCAAACACTTTAGTTACTTATAAACTCTTAAGACATCTTATAAAGTATTGATAGTTATGAAATATTTAAAATAAACTTTACTAAACACCCACTTAGGCCTAACTCAAACACTCTACACTATTTCTGTTTTTCTTTTAGGGGCACCCTACACTATTTTAGATCGTGTGTAACTGTTAAGGGTATGTTTGCTTGGGTTTGAGTCCAAACCCATTGAGGGGGGCTCAAATCCCTGCATGTGTTTGTCTTTAATAGTTGAGGGGGCTTAACACACACTTTTTATATTTCTCAACAATTTTTTTCAGCAATTTTACTTCAGTCAACAGTGTCACAGCAAGCTTCAATCCCAACCAAACAGACTGTGCCACATTTTTGTGCAAAATAAAATCATTTAAATGTCCCTAACCTTAAAAAAAGGAAAGAACTAGAAGAAGGGGCATTATTGGCAATTCACATGGTAGGCGGGCCTCCGCGGGCGGAAATAAATAACGAAAGGAACTGCTCCTTTGTGCTTTGAAACCCTAGCTTAATTCCTTCTAGAGAGAGATCAAGAGAGAGAGGAGATGGCGTCGTTTAACGAGGCACCTCCCGGCGATGTCAAATCCGGTGAGAAGATCTTTAGGACCAAATGCGCTCAGTGCCATACCGTCGACAAAGGCGCTGGCCACAAACAAGGTTTTCAATCAAATCTCTTTTATTCCGTATACAACTATTTTTTCTTGTAATCCGTTGATCTACCTTCTCGCGATCTTTTAATATCCGGTTGATTTATATTGTCTCTGTGTGTGTTGTACTTGTTCTTTTTTCTTATGGATCTCATGTTTTGCTTGCACTGTTGGTTCTGTGTTTCATTATTTTAGCCGTATTTGGAGGTTTTTATTCTGTAATTTCGAAAGTAGAGTGAGATTTGAGTGTTCGTCAATTTTTCCCGTCAAGCTTGGTGGTTGTAGACTTATAATCTGTAATCTGATAGTTATTTCTTCAACTTGGTTTAAATCTACTTGCATATTAATATAGCAATTTGTTATCTACTTCTGCCTTACCGGAAGAATTGAAATTAGTTCTGTTAGAATCTAGATAATTGGCATTCAACTTACTGAAAGTCTTGGAGAGAGTTCTATTAGTGAACCCATCTGTTGTTAGAATTCAAGTCATGGGCTAAATGTTATTGTATTACTCTGTTGCAGTTGTTTCTCATTCCACATATTCATTCTTATGCTTTTGACAGTATTCCATTGGCTTTAAATCTGCAGGTCCCAACTTGAATGGCCTTTTTGGGAGGCAGTCTGGCACCACCGCTGGTTATTCTTATTCTGCTGCTAACAAGAATAGGGCTGTACAATGGGGCGAGAGTACTCTCTATGATTACTTGCTTAACCCTAAGAAGGTGCATTCTTTAGATATGTTTGTCAATATTTTCTTTAATTCTCTGTACAAAATTTATTGTGGTTGCTCTATTAAGCACTCTCCATTATTAGATTCTCTCTTCTTTTTTGGGTTGCTGGAGTGCTTTTTTTCTAAAACCGGATTTATTTATCCAATCATAATGGTTAAGCACAATACTAATCATAATTAAATTTGTGAGCATGTGCACTTTTTTCTGATTCCAAGTTTTTAACATGATACTGATAGTGATAGTGACTGATGATTATTGTGTTTTTGTTGTATATAAAGTGTGTTTGTGTATTTGATATGAATATACTATTATTGCTTGATGAGTTAGAAATTTTAGTATATATCAAACCATGTAACTTTCTTGCTACTTTTGTTATGGGTGCAGATGTGACGTTCATGTGATGTGAATGAGGTGATTTATTTATGAATCTGTGAGATTCTTCCAATCCTATGTACACAAAAAATGGAGAATCACCTGTCCTAATGAGCTTGTAAATTTGCTATGTGCAACCTCCATAACACTAAATTTGAATTAGTTTTAGGGTCATAAGTCCTAACCTTACCCGTTTTCCCTAGTGTAATATATTCCCTTTAAGGTTGTAGTATTAGTGGGAATACGTAAACTGGCGTCAAGTAATATTGTAAAAATTCGGCTAGGCTAACTGGGATTAACTGTCGTTATTTAACTTGTTGCAATTCTTCTCTAAGTTGTAGGATACCCGAATGGTTGAGGGAAGATTTATCTTGAGTCTCTATTTACTCTGGTTTTCTGGTGGTTGGGATATTTAAAGAATTGCATGCTCTCTTTTTTGTGCGTTTTCTGAATGGCATATTTGCCTGGTTTATATCACTGTATTATTTATTATTGCTGGAGTAATTATTTGTGTGATAGAAATTATATAGTATGGTATCTGAAGATAGTTTGTATGATGGTGGTGGCGCAGTACATACCTGGAACGAAGATGGTATTCCCCGGGCTGAAGAAACCTCAAGACCGTGCAGATCTGATTGCTTATCTCAAGGAGGCAACTGCTTAATGATTTAGTTTAAAAAGCAGGTAGATACATTCTTCCGACAGATGGAGACATTTTGGTTCAATTGGATATACCTTTTCTAGTAAAAATAGCTGAATGTACCAGCATTTTGTGAATAAGAGCATCACATTTCTGCGCTGATCTGCAGTCGTAGAAACTTTTTTGTTGCTAGTGGTTGCACGTGATTTAAGGTGCCAATTGAGCTTGTGCTGATTTTTAACCGTGGCGTGTTTTTAGTGAAAATATATTTTACCCTTTTCGGCCCACAATGATAGACTTGATTTTCATTTATGTCCGTCCCATAAAGATATTATCTTTACTGTACTAAGCACATTATCAAATTTCATTTCATTGTTTGCCTCTATCTATGTGGTTGGTATTCTTTGTACCAACAAAAAAATGTTTAAACAATATGTACTAGTGTATAAAAGATTAAAAGTCATGTAGAGATAAAAATATTTTTTTTAAATATATTTAATTGTGATTTCTTAATTTATGTGAAATAACTACTAGGTATTTTCGTAATGAATGTAGTGAAGGATAGATAATCTCTCTCTTTTTTTTTTTTTTTTTGTTATTTCAGCTGCCATTTTACTGTTCCACAGACGATTTGTAATTCTGGCTGAAGAGTGTTTAAGGCGATGTTTTAAATTTTAACGTGGACAAAATCACTCTAGAAATGGTTTAATAATCATCATAATTTTTCTTCACACTTGTAATTTAGATCATCGATATATTTTCCAATTAAAAATAGTAAGGTCATCCATACTTTGAAAGCTAAACCAGTTTGTATGTTTTGTGTAGAATACATATTTTCGAAAAGAAAATAATAAACATTGAACACATTACAGTCATTTGTATTTAGGTGTGTTTGTCAATTGTTGTGGTAAATTAGTCAAGCAAGCAAAGTAACCTCTCCAATTAAATCCGGTGACACATTACCTTTTGGCCCAATACGAGATATATATATGTTTAGTACTTTAGTTTTTGCAAGCATTGACCTTTTGCAAATTCAATAAATTTTTAGCTTTTCCGTTGATCGCTAGGTTAAATCTTAAACGCACCTTTTATTATTACCCAGGAAAATACAACACTCGAACTCGAAGATAATTAATTACATCCCTAGGTGCAGCAGACGCGGAGAATTGTTCGTCTTGGAAGATATTTATTTTAAAGCGAATTCATATGATAATGTACCTATTATAATCCTGCAACGAGTCCAAGACTAACATCTAAAATGAAGAATGTATGACGTAAATAATTAATTTTGGCCATGGGATCTATCGTTAAGCATACCTAATTTGGAATCAAAGCTTATGCAAACGACGCTGCTTCTTCTCCTGTCTCGGAACTTCCCTTCCTGTACTCACGCAGTCTCTCTTTCAGTTTCTTACTCTCTTCAAAATTTGCCTTCCTCTTCAGGGCTTTCTGTGAAAGGAAGAGTTTTTAAGTTATGTAAGATCCATCAAAGAGTTAAAGGTCAAGGTCCAGCCCATTACCTCTTGACGGAAACATTTATCGAGCTTAATTTTTAAATTTGTGCATTCGCCAAAAAATTTCCCCAGAGGATGATCTGAATGACACTTCTGGAACTGCTCAATAATCTGCAAATATTAGTCACATAAGCTCAAATTCGCAAGGCTCAGGTTCCAAGTTTCAGAAAAGGAGATGCAGCTCTCCCCTACCAAAACTATCAATCAACAGTAAATTAATATAATGAGCCATCAAAGTGGTTTTTCTACAATGAGGAAACATTCTTAATACAGTTCAAGAATCATGTGAAGTTATACAAAATACGTGACCAGGTGGACCAATCCACCATTAAGGAAAATCTCCGCAGCATTCGCTATTCAGATTTCAGAACACAAAACTAGACCATATATTACCAAAAGGTTAAGCCATACATCATGAAACTTACTTCAGCACACATTGGATGCCTGTGGATTGTAAGAGGTGGATGCATTGTGCTCTTTTTCCAACTATACTTGTCTCACGCAGGACCTAAAATGCAAAAAGTATCAGTTTCAATAAAGAAAGTGCAGATGAGATCATTATTCTGCAATATAGCAACAATTGCTTATATATATTATATCTCTTTGTCCCATTCCTGGCCATCTCCAGAATTATATCCATTTTCTTGTAACAATAAAAATTTCCTTGAATTATTACCACATTGCCGAGAAAGCAGATACTATAGAGGCGTTTAGCCCAAAATCAGTTGCAAACATGTTTGAACTGGTCATATGAGTTCATCTACACCCACTACAATCACCATCGGGATAAAAGCCAAGAAGTAATTTTTAATATAGTATTGGAACCGTTTTCAATTGCTGATGACCCCCAAAAACAAACAATATCAGATTCCAAACCATAGGTGTCGGGCAAATCCGGGATTTCTGGTTATTGTGATTTGACGACAAATTTGGCCCTATATCTCCCACAATTTGGCAAAAGAGGAGAAACTTGCACCCCTATCCTCCTCAGACCATGACTTTGACTTCACAACCCACAAGCAGGTTTTATTTTTTATTTTTTTTAATAGGCGGTAGACTAGGCTACAAATTTAGCTTTAATTTGGAAACTCATCTTCAATCACCTAAATTTAGAGAAATTTGCAGACAGGCTAGAACTTTTAGTTTTGTGAAGACAACTCCAAGGGTGTTATATGGGGTGTTTTTCATCTCCAAAAATCTGCTACGTGAGCAAATTATAACAGATTGGATTTCCAATGTGTTTGTTTCCCTCTGAAACCTATGCCGTCTGTATTCATTTAGGACACATTTGTGGAATCAGATGCTTGCATGGAGCGCCAACTCAGCAACAACCCCAAACTGGAGGGAGAAAAAGGAAAAAACAAAGACTGAAACTATTGTCTTAAATTGCCGTCACTAGTACATAATGTCCTTGAGTAGCCAAATCCCTAGAGTTAGAGAACCGAAATTGCAGTTTTTCAGCTACAGATAACAATCTGGGACATATAAATGCGAGAAGAATTCTGCACGGGAACAAATTAAATTTCAGCATTTACACTTTTTTTTTCTCATGTCCACTCAATTCCCTATGGGTTGATATATTTCATTTTCCAGCCAAGAAAGTAATCCCTATTAAACAATTCAAAGCATCAAAAGCAGCAGGTAAACCTCAAATTGATGCAATTTTTGAAGTCAAACATGCAGGAATCTCATTAAACAATGCTCTCAAAATATAAATAAGTTCAACTCCAGATTCTAGCCTGTAAACTTACAGTTTGATCAGAACAATATACGCACAATGTGATAAGACAGAATGACTAAACTCCTGAAAAAATGGATAAAGTTATGACGAAAAGAAGATGAACGTCATAGTTATGTCGACGTCGAAATCCAACAATGATCAACATAATTACACCTAAGATGAACAGAAATGAAATCGTATGAGCAAAAAATCAACTTAGATCAACAAACACAGCACCAAACACGCATGCCACCGCGTCCAGTAAAAAAATTGTTCTCCAAAATAATACCGGAAAAAACTCAGAACTACAAATGAAATATAATGCTTCAACACAAGCTTACCAGGCTCCGGGCGGCTGCACCCAATTAGCGGAAATGAATCAATAGGACTGCGATTTTGTAAAGAAACTGGCTGACCGATTACCAGCGACGATTTTTGCAATTATAGATTTCACCTGCTGCAACAATAGCACAAAAAGTCTTAACACCCAAAAAACTATCATTGCGCTGAGGTTCTGTTGTTCTCACACTATCAAACACGAAATCTACGGAAGAAATAAAATAAAAAAGTCTTCGAACAATGGCTTATATCGGTACAGCATGAAAAAAAGGAGAGAACAAAATTGAAACAATGGTAGCGCACCTTAGGACATTGGCAGTTTGTGGATAATCAGTTCATCGTTGCCAAATTCATCAGGAAGAGATTGATATCCTTTCTGATAGTTGGGAGAAAAAGGAAAAGCCCCAAAACCCAGATCACACGATTTATTATGTTGTAGAAAAGAGTGATGTCAAATTAATTTGTATAATTTTAGACCATTTCTATTCTCATCATATAAACCTCTTTCCAGAAAGCTTACGAGTTGCTAACCAACAATCCGGCGAGCGGAAAGGACGAATCTGAAGCAGCGCAGAACCCTGGTGACGGAAATCGAATTCAAGCGGACGAAAGAAAAAAAACAGACTGTTGCGAGAGAGGAGAAAGAAACAATTTAAGGTAATTTAATTCTGTGATGAAGATAAAGCTGTATTTATTATTACTCCATATTAAAAATGAAAAAATTGCATTTTTATTCGCACCACAAAAAACTCTCACAATTACTTTCGACACCACCATAAAATTACAATTTTTTTTTTTTTTACATTGCACACTACATTTATGAACCTTTTCAACACCGCTATATTTTTTTTAAATGAAAATAAGTAGGTACCAACAGTGACGGACTCAGGAATTACGGTCAGGGAGGCCCAATTACGGGGGTTCGGGGGCAGCGCCCCCAAAAAAAAACTGGGTTTGTTTTGTGTTAGTTCGAGTTTGAGTCTATTGATCTGATGGACCTATTTCAGTATTATGTTATTTGGGCTTATTCCTAATATAATCCCTATATACCATAATGATTAAAAATACATCCACTGGTTACTATTAAATAATTATTCAAGTTAACAAATACAATTATTTATTTTATTTAATTAATTTATATTAAAATTGATCGAAATACACCTATATATAGTAGCAATTTTCACGGGGCCAGGGGGGCCCAACGCCCCCATGGCCCCATAGTAGGTCCGTCCCTGGGTACCAACCAAAATAAATTATAGATTTCGGCGTATAAAAGTTGAACTTTTAAAGTAAGAACGGTATGTATCCTCCAAACTGATCAAAGGCAAAACAGTATATATCCACCGGACTTGTTAAATGCGGATCGGTATGTAACCGCTGAAATGTAATTGCTCTATTGCAACACGTATTGATAATCCGCAATTAACTTACTCTTTATGGCCTAAATTACTACTCCTTGTGAACTTCTACAAATAACATGATGCATGTCAAGAAAAAGTTTTGTATTTCTTCTGGGAATATTAATGATATATAAAAAAATATATCTCTGTATATATTTTCAATGAAAAATTTCAAAAAAAAATTGTAATTTATGGATGAATCGAGCATTTCTTCTTTTTAATGAATCTTTTAACATTATAACTTGTTTTGTTAAGACTAAGTTTAATTCTTGGAGTTAATCACTTGAAGGAAGACGCCCGACTTTCCACCACGCTCTGGATTTTGTGCGTCGTTTGAGATGCCGTGGTCGACGAGGAAGGAATAGATGAACGTCTGCCGTTTTGGGGAAGTGAAAAATCGTACACCCACCAATACGAGAGCCAAAGCGCTTTCTAGTAGGTGGGTTGATATCCCCGAAGTAGGACGGAAAGTGGAGATCCTGATAGAAGGATTTCCCACAAAAATAAAGACGTGTCCTTCTTGATAAATTTGTTGTTCGGTAAAGTAAGGGCCAATCTCCAGCTTCTATCTTTCTTTGCTGCAAAATTCGATAGTGGCTTCTTGATAAATTTGTTGTTCGGTAAGTAACGACCGAACAAGCTGACATAGTTCGATAAGTAATGGTCGAAATATTGTCAACATTCTTACCATTATGTACTGAATATGTTTCTGTAGTATGGTCGTTACTAAACAAATTTTTTTACAATAGTTCGCTCGTTAGACACTGGACCAGTGCGCGAACAAGTACATCGACTACGAATTTTTTTGAATTCAAGCTGAAAATAATTAGCTCAGACTACAGTGTTCATCTATTTTGGTTGTCCATCATCCATTGTAAGCTTGTAAGTGAATTTGATGGATTTAATTGGTGAATTGGAGTTCCAAGATTCTATTTTTTTGTAAATTTGAAATTGGAAGAGAGATGTAATTTTCTTCATAAATTATATAATTTTTTTTTATAATTTATTGATATTTTTATTAATAAAAAAAATTGACTACACTCAATTACTAACGAATATTTAGGGATGTCAGTTTTACCCGCATGGTAGGGTTATCCGTGGGCAAACTGATAAACGGGTAGGGCACTACCCAAGCCCTACCCGCCAAATTATATTAGGGTAAGGGTAAGATATGGGTTTAGTGTTATACCAGTCGACCCGACCCGTCTACCCGACCCGCCTGCCCGATATACATATATATTACTTTTATAAAATATCTATATTATATAGTATGTGTATACTTATTTATATTATGTATAAATATACATTTTAAGCTTCATTGCTCTAATTGTTCAATGTACAAAAATTAAAATATAAACAAATTTTTTTAGTTTTTCTTATTAATTTGTTGTTATTAATAGAATTATTTAAGTATTTTTTTTTTCAAGCAAAAAAAAAAAGAATAACGGGTAACCTGTTTACCCGCGCGTACCCGCATACCCGCAGGGTATTACCCGTACCCTATCTGAAATAAAAATTAGGGTAATAGGGTAGGGTATGGACATGACATTTTATATGCGGGTAGGGCATGGGGATGACGTACCCGTACCCTACCCGTTGACATCCCTACGAATATTGCAGTAGATTTACGGAAAAAATAATAATTCATTTATATTACACAATACAACTACAAATAATACATAACGTGCCATATTAAAATACAAATAACAAACTGAAAAAGAGAATATACGACCACACTAAAAAAAAATTACACAAGTCAATCACATAAAAAAATACGAATTAAGCATAAATAATTTTAGTGCATTTTAAAACAAAATAAATCAATATATAAATATTAATTAAAAAAACATATTTTTAAGAATACTTTTCTGTGCATCAAATTGATGTTGAACGGTTGGAGATGACTTTCTTTTTATAGAAATTTTTTATAATTAACTTTTTGTAATAATATAAATTTACACTAAATTAGTGTTGTAGGATTGGAGATGGCACAAGACTATCTACAATAACTGTCCAACAATCAAATTTTAGCCCACCAAAAGTTAAAAAAAGAAAATTGAAAAGTTACTATACTCCCTCCGTCCCAATTATATAAGCTTTCTTTTTTTGGATGTCCCAATTATTGACGAACGAACTTTCTACAGCAAGACAAGCTCGTCTTGTAGAGAAGAGTAAGCTCGAGTATCGTATCCACAAGGAT
>JAUEKW010149575.1:0-10068 GCA_032274785.1 Ajuga reptans
ATGTTCTTACATCTGGTCTAGAACATCTCATATTGCGCATTCTGATATCTGGTATCACCGTGTTGTTTATGTTCGAATATGTTGTACGAACATCGAACAAGACGTACTTGGATATCACATTTTACAATATTAGAATTTGTTCTAAAGATATTGTCAACTATAAGAAATTTAAGGATTTGTGACGATAAAAAAATCATATTGTCACAACGATCGTCGTCGTAGGTGCGTGGTTACATAAAAATCATATTTAGTCACTAGATGTATTTGATGACGAAATTTTAGCGTCACAACGATCGTCGTCGTAGGTCCGTGGTTATAGGTATATGCAACAAAATTTGAATCCGTCTCAAAAGGTTGACTTTGTTGACGCTACATGTTGTCGTCACCCTATCTTATCACTTATAGTGACACTAAAATCGTCACTTTTGTAATCCAAATTTTATCATCTCAAATTATATTTCGTCATTAAAAGTAGACAAAAATATGATGATGTTATTTTTGTCATCAAAACATCATATTCTAGTGACGAATATCTATATATTGCCAACCTCATCAAATTAAAGTAACGTCTTCATCGTCACAAATATATATATATTGACTATTTCGTCTTCTTTAAAATTTATCGTCACGAAATGATTATGTTATAGTGACAAAATACTCATCGTCATTTTATAAATATGTGTAATGACAACAAATTACATTATCAAAGACTAAAATTTTTACCGTCGCCAAATAATTGCATGTGGTAACGACATAATTTTGTCATGATAGAGTTGTATGAAATAACGAAAATACTTATTGTCGCTAAAGAATTTTATATAGCGACAATATTTTTTGTATTTATAAAGTGACATATGATATTTTTTGTCACAAGATATATATGTATGGTGACAGAACAATTGTCGTGGATGACTAATTTTTTCGCGACATATACTTTAATGTAACTAGTATTTCAATTTAAGTGACGATGCAAGTTACGACGAAAAGAAACTTCATCATTAAATTAATATATATAAATTTAATTAATATGCTAATTTATTATTTTTATCAGTATATGTTATATGACGAAGATATTGGGCATTATTGGCCAAACCGTATATTGGTAAATATTTTTAATTTGCTCTATATTACATAGAATTTAAAATATAAAAAATTGCTTTGCTTTATAAAATTATAAATTTATTAAAATAAACAAATGCAAATTAAAAAAATAAATAAGCAAGAATGCTAAGTAAAATGAGATTATTTAGCATACTAAAGAAGTTCAAACATTCAACTTTAATTACCACAAACAAATAACATCTTTAGAACATAAAAAGCGACTTGCTAGTAATCATCTCTTGAAGAAAGAAACAGGAGTGCGTAGGAAAATAATAAAATTGAAATCCTAAATCTTATTATCAAACTTCAATTAGTCTGTAATCCAAAATGCTAATGATAAAAAAATTCTCATCCTTCAGCTTGTTCAGGAATGCACCAAACCTAAAATGGTAATAAAAAGACATATCAAATTAAACTGGTTGCTCAATATCAAAATAAATGAAAAGAAAAAAAGAAAATACAATTATTTCAGAGATATTAAGTTAACCTTATCCATCTTTTAGAGTTGTGCTCCAGTACTTGTCAAATAAGCCATAAGCTTCTCGATAGCTGCACCTTGCTGAGCTATCAGGTCTTTCAAATAGGTCACTTCAGTTTCGAACCTAGTCACTTGTGATTTGAGCTCATTCACTTGGATTTCAGAATTTTGTAACTTTTCTTGTGTCTCTTGAAATTCCTTTTGGTGTTGTTGGCCAGTTGAATCACATGATGTGTTACGTCTACTTGGTGGTTTTGGACCATATCCGTGGTCTTTTATATAACCTGATCCAGGACCTAGGACCTCGAGAGCTATTTCATCATCAGTCTTCTCAATTCCTTCTTCTCTATATTGCTCTCGCTTCTTGACCATCATTTCCTTTTTGAACATCCGGATTGTAAAAGTTATAAATAGCGTCATTTAATTAACAAAAAATAATTATTGTAACTTACCCAATTTTCTTTTGCCTCATCAGATTTTCATTCGCCAATCTCTGAACAATGTGTACGTTTATACAACTCAAACCTATCACAAAGCTCTCCATTTAGCTCGTTCCTAGACTGGGACATGTAAATAGAAAAAATCACAACCACAAATATTTATTAGGAAAAAAAAATTGATCAAGGTCATAGGAAATAATATTAACAAAATTTTAAACCCAATCAGATTTTAAAGTAACACTAAGTACAAAGAAATTTCAGTATTAACTAAATTGACAGCATAAGGAAAACTTTCAATGCTCGAGTCTACTTAACCCATCCAAAACATCTGCGGCATATCCAAAACATAATATACTATAATAAAAAGACTGACATTAAGAAACTAGCAAAAATATCTAGTCTAAATTACATTTATGCCATCAATATATCAACACATGTAAATTATTAACTATACACAACTACAAATATCCCAACTTCATAACGTTTCAAATGCCTCAATTCAAGTTAACATATGAACATATAACACGTGCATACACACGTATATTACTCACAATTTCATGGCGACGAACAGTGAAAGCTTTTCTGCCCGAAATATGCTTGCACCGTAGTTTTCTCTGATTTCTTTTATTCACATCACTTACGTGCTGTAGAAATAAGAAAATGATATGTAAATTTAAGTTATAAAACTGAAGATATTAATTAGTAATGTTACCTTGAATTTAGGTGTTGCAAAAAACTCGCATAGAGTTTCCCAGTTTTGTTGGCTAGGACAAAAAGATGGTTTGTTAGCCTTAGCCTCTTCCAAATCTGTATTCTTTTGGAAATGCTTATGGAGATTATGACCTTTTTGGCGGCTACTAGATTTAAACCTCTCAATTAAGCATTGTCTCACTCCCGGCGCATCCACATCAACATCCATGTGAATCTAAATATCATATCACATGAGCTCACTCAATTACATGTATATTTTAAGGATTAAATAAGAATTATATATTGTGTGTACCCGTACCTTAAGATGATCAAAGCCTGGTTCCAGACCATGATCTTCATCTACTTCTTTCCATCGTTTGGGCACCGGAATGACATCTCTATTAATTACACCAATCTGACTTGCAAGTTTTGCAGATTCATCTACATTTATAGGTCGCTCGATTGATGGATCCACATTTATCTTCATTTTTTTCCCATATGCAGCAAACATTCTCATTATTCACTTACCCATTGTTGGACCACGACCTCTTTTCTTAGAGCTAGAAACTACATGTTTACCAAAAATAACTATTAGAATATATTATACATTCACAAGGAATAAATTATTATTATTCTTATGTACCTTCTGCAGCACTTGCATTAGGTAATAGATCCTGAAGACTCTCAGTAGACTGGATATCGGAGCTTGCAGTTGCTGCAATTTCAGGAGCATGAGTTGGGAGAACTACGGTGTTCTGTTGAATGTCGTTTCTGTCAGAAATCTGATTTGGAGTAGTACTCTAGCCCCCTTTGGAGTTAGAATTTTGTAATCCAGTTGAAAGTGCTGCCCCGATTTCATTCTCAAATAGCATGCTTTCTTCGTCCGGAAGTCCGGTGGTACTCCTGAGTACCACCGAATTGGCTGAAGCACTCCTTCCATTATGATCTCTGGCAATTTGTTGCAGCTTGCTCGGATAGGTCCTCTTTGTTAACTTACGTAGAGCCCCGGGAGCCATTTATGAAATATTAGAAAAATTGACAGTGTTTGAACAATAGTCGTATGAGAAATACGTGCTTGTAACAACATCAGTGTAAGAAAATTTATGCTTCCTAGTGCTTCCTAGATAACTGTAACAACACTGTTTATATACACAATTTGTAAGCAAATAGATAATACAACATGGAAAATTATTGTATATGGTGATGTTCAGAATAATCAAAATATAGCAATGCATCCCTCCATCTCAACCTCAATTCCAGGTTGTTAAGAAATTTAACCCAAATTCAAAACAGAGAAATTATAATCACTTTTTAAATACAGTATACAAAATTAAGAACGATGGATCAACTGACCAAAACCAATTTTCAAAATACGTATAACTGGAAATCAAGAGATTTTACACCGATAAGACAGAGTGGATGATGTGGATCTTTGAAAAAAAAAATATTGCTCTTCAAAATGAAGATCGGTGGCGGTTGGAGGACGGGAGGATGGGGCTTAAATATTATTTAATATATTATTTAATAATAAAGTTTATCCCATCGCAATGAGGTTAAGGGAGGAAACATGGTCGAATCTTACTGGGCAGGTCGAGCTATTGCGCAAGTCGTGTATTTTCACGTCACGGACTTGATCATTCTCCCAACAATGCTTTCTCAAATAAAGCATTAATTTAAAATGTATATTAATATATATGTAGCAAGATTAGAACATCTATGCATTTCAAAGTTGCCAATGTCAAGGCATAATTATGATCAATCACTTGGTAAAAAAATCAGGAACCACAAAAAAGAATCAACCAATTATTAGTAATATAATAAAGTCAATTGTATCACAAAGAAGAAATCACATTAACATGATACGAGCTATTCTAACAAGAAAAAGAAAACCTGAGAATAGGAGATCACAAGCTATTATCTTCACCTTTTTTTTTGGACGGAACTCTGAGACGAAAGGAGATATATATATATATATATATTGTTAACCTAAACTATAAGAATGGATGATATTTGAATTTTTTGATTTTCCTTATTTCAGATCCCGCCAGCTTGTAATCCTAAAAGAAAATATAAAGGAAAATAGCGCCACTTTGTAACCCCTAAAAGAAAAAAATAACATTTAAAGAAAAATAAAAAAAGATATTTGAGAAGCCGTAGATTGCTCTCTTCAAATCTTATGTTCCAAAAAAAAATATCCTGTTTAGGAATTGGACAAAGCATAGCCAACAAATCCACCATAAAATAGAAGAAAACGAGAAAAAAATATAGAAAATATATTAAAGAGAACATCATTTATCTGCAAGATAATTAATCGGATGGTGCTTGATAACCGATTGGGGGAGCCTCCGATTATGAGGGATATGGATAAGTATGTAGAAACTCCAAACCTGAACATAATTGAACTTGGAAATCTAGGGCTAATCCTTTCCGAATCTGAAAATACAATTTGGCTGATCTGTGTGCATAAGGAGAGTGGGGTGGGAGCCGGGGGCGGCGGGGTTCAGCTACCTGTGCGGGGAAACAAGTGCGAAACAGGGTTGTGGGTTTTCCCCCTTTTATTTTGCTTTGTTCTCTTTTTTATTTAGTTAGTCTTTGATTTTGTCTTATTCTCTTCTTTTTGCCTTTTCTTTCTTGACCTTTTGTTCAACAAGTAGTCCACCGAGCTTTATAAATAAAACATGAAGTTAGTATTAGTCAATTAAATTATATAAATTAGGCTAATAATTATATTTATATTTATTAAACACATTCACTTTGATAAGACTTAACTTAATATAAAAGGTGCAAACCTTTAAAAAGGTAAAATAACTACGCCACTAGACGGGCTGCATTACAGGAATCTTTTCCCGAAATACCATCAAGCCCAACATGTTCGGTCCGATGGACTAATAATCCAATTGAACTTGGGTAGACCAAAAATCTTAGTATATTTTATGAAGATATGTTCGGTTGAGTTGGACTCTCTAATTTCTGGTCTGATGGAATTTCCGGTAGGTCCGTCCAGGGATAACATATGGCTTTGGACTGACTATCTAGGTGTAGGAGGGTCGGGCCTCCCGAATTACCACTTGTACATACTAGTGACGAACCCATAAATTTTATTGAGGGGGAACCCGTCTATTACGAGTTCATTTTACGGGGGTCGGTTTTCTAATTATATCCTAAGGAGGCTAGAAAAAAGACTCTCATATATTAGGCTCTAAATTTAAATATTGGATAAATTACATTAAAAATAGAAAATCTAAAAGAGAGGACCGCCTCTTTGTGCCCTTAAATAATAAATATTTTTGAATATTTTAAAAATATACATAATAAAAAATAAAAACAAGAAAGAACTGTTTGAATTTTTCTAGAATTTACTAATAAATTTCTAAAAAGAAATAAAATTAAAATTGAAATATCTTTATATGAAGAAAAAACAATGTAAGTGATCCGTAATTGTAGGATTGAGATTGTGTATTTAAATTAGATAGTTATCTTTTCAAATTATGTAATCTTCTAATCAAACGAGATTTAATTTAATATTCTTATTCCTAATATTGCTACTATTCAACACGGTAAGTCTTCTATTCCTCCTACAAAAAAAATAGCGCTAATGAAAGATTAATTTTCCCTCTCTTTTTCTTGAAATTTCGTTTTATGGTACTATATATAGAGGGTAAATATCAAAATCAATGGTGAATATTCAAGACCCACCATTAAAAAAAATAAAGTTCCTCCCTTTATTACATGATCAATGGAGGAAGAAGATTCAATGGCATATCGTGATACTATTGTGAAGGCGGAAGATAAAGAATCAGAAAATGTTAATCCAAACAGCGACAATCAACATGGTGATTTCAGGTTTGATTTGAACAAGTTTTACATATAGATGAGGGAGAGCTCCATGACAATCCAGAGATTCAGGGTGTAATTCTTACTATGCTGAAAATAATATTTCCAAAGTTTTTCTAGATCGAGAGTCCAGGCTGCGAAATAAATTTCAATGACATAGTTTTTTCTCGTGCCTTCTTGTCTGTTCATGTTCGGGAACTAGATATTGTGGTCGCTGCAAGTAGAATATCATCTAGGGCTTATTTCAAAAGATTATGATGCAAATTATGTTTTTTCTTTGATTTTCTTGTTCTTGTTCTTTTTTTCTTGGACTAATTGACATGTTGGTCGGATTTTCTATATCGGCATAAATTTATTTGCTAATCTGATATTTTTATAAAATAAATAAATAGATAAATAAATAAAGCTAATAAGTACCAAAAGCATGCAGCTTATTTTTTCTAGAGGGAGCAGAATGGAAAGCAAACAAGCATTGGAACCCAAAATGCTTCAAAGTCTAGAGGCTTGTTATTCCAAAGCTATACATAAACGACACACAAAAAACATGAACCCATCAAAAAGCTTTCAGTTCCTACGAGCATTAAATTTATTTCCCCTGTTTTTAGTTTCCAAGTACGAGCATTATTTGCACCTTAATAAAACTAAACCAAGTGAAAACATTTTTGAAAATTTTAACTAAGAATCCCTTCATTGATGGTAACATATGTATTATATAATGCTTTTTTTAATCTTAGCTTGAATAATTTCCAACACGAGAAAAAATGGCAATGTTGCACCAAACATCAAGATCAAGAAAATTTGTTGAAGATGGTGAAAATATAACAATAATAATATTTATATTGAACATTCTAGTACCATAATAAATAATCTTAGAATAAAAAATTCTATCTACTCAACATATGAAAAAAAAACTAAATTACAGAATTAACAAGATTCGACTTTTTTCGCGTCTTCATCTGGGAGTTTTCAGCTTCATTATTTAACCACAAGCCTATTCCTTTGTACTATTTAAACCGGGAGCTAATGCACGTCCACTAATGAACTTGGCCTGCAAAGAAGATTGTTTTTACATCAATAGGACCTGCCAATGAATGAAAATTAAGTGTTAGAAGTAGTAAGCACATTCAGATTGAAGATTGTTTCTAGAAACTAGAAACAAGGGAAATTAAGCAACACCCATCTGAAAAACAAGATGTTATTTCTCTATATTCTTATTAATTAGTGGAAATGTTTGAACATTTGTAGTTTTGTATGTTACCAGATTGTTCCTTCATTTGTAGTCTTGGTCAGAGTTTGAGAGGTTTTAAGGAACTCTTTGTTGCACGGTCTCCCAACAATATAATCTAATATATGATGTTAGCTTCTGGATTTAGAATGAGTTCATGCATTTTAAGTAATAGTTCTTTGATATATTTTCTACAGTTATTGATGTTTAGATTTTAGGTATCCCGGAAAAGAGGAATGATCATGCTTATTAACATAAGGGAGTCAGGATGGGGGTTGACTATAAAGCTGAAAAAAATAAAACATCTTGGCTTATAATGTATTCATGCATTTGAAAGTGTAAATATGTTAAAAAAGAAAGGAGGAACGATTGAGCTTATTGAACATAATGGAGTAGATACACGTAAGAATGGGTAGAATATAAAGCTCACGAAGAAAGATGAAATTTTATTGCTACTTTAAAGTCTTCACAGATGGTCTATATAATATTTCTCAAGTATAGGGACTCGTTGTAACACCTGCGAACTGAAGTGTTTTATCCAATCTCCATAATTGCTCTATCATATAACTTCAGAAACAAGATCACTTCATAGTTTTCAAACAACTGCAACAACTTGAAAGCCACTTGAAAAATAAGTACTCACTATTCGCAAACCATCTACAATATATGGGACATTTTCTAAAGTGTAAGATATAGCTCCATGTTGTAATTTTGTATCCAGTATAACAAGGTAAATCAAGCAACACCCATAATAGTTCTATCTAATTTTCATAATTGCTCTACATATATCGGTTTTTTGAATATTGTGCAAAAACAGAATAATTCATAGTCTAAAAAGACACAACAAGTGATATGAAAAACTGCAATACACATGCAAGCAGACACACACAGAGATAACATCAGCTTTTAGTTCACCAAACCAATTGTAGCTCAGTGAGTTGGTAATAAATAAACTAGAGCAACAACGCGTATTACAGATTCCAACTAAATTCCAAATTATAACTTCACCAGAAACCACAACTGCAGAGCAGCTACAAGTTCATTCAAGGTTCAAGAAACATACCTAGCCTGGCCTTGCCTTCCGAATGCATCATAATTGGATCCGAACTTCACATAAGCTATTTCTACAAAATGTAAACATAGTCTCAAATATAAGCATCAAATAGATAAAATATAGTTTCTCATATACCTGTGCAAAACAAGATTTCAGTCAATTTGTTGCCATCAAGGTTCCCAACTATCATCATCACTTTCATCATCTGAACTATTACTTCATTGAGAATCTTCTTCACTATTATAGTAATCAACCACAGTATCATCTTATTTATCTTCTTCTTGAAAATCATCTAAGTTATCTTCCTCGACATCTTCAGTTTGTCTCGAAACTACTGACCCTCCCACATCCCGAGGGTCTACGTCCTCTTTAATCAGTGTTTGTATTTCATTGAGTCCAACATCAATCGCATTATCAACTTCGTTCTCCTGATATACTCCATCTTCTACTAAAGAAGAGCTTTCAACATCCATTGTTTCATCTTGCATCTCACAAGTATCGTATATATGTCTATGTTGGAATGGCTGCACGACACACCAATTTCCTCCTAACTTAGGATCACTGATATAGAAAACATGTTTTGCTTGATCAGCCAATATATATGAGTCATTCTAGTACCATTTTCCATCAACTCTAATACTTACTATATTTCCCTCCATTTGTATCCTTGGTTTCTTCTTGCTCCCAAGATCAAACCAATCACATTTAAATATAGTAATGTGTCTATCTTTTACATAATCTAGCTGAACTATATCAGTCACAATGCCATAAAATTCTATAGTATCATCCCTATGGTTCCCTTCTACTACAATCCCACTATTTTGACTTTTACGACGACCATCGCGTTCTTTAGTTAGAAACCTGACTCCATTCGCAATCCATCCTGTATACTTTCTTACACACTTATGTGGTGCACATGCAAGTGAATACAAGGACTCATTGACATATGATGGTTCTTCATGGTATAATTTAGTCATCTAGAAAAAAAATAGATTATTGAAATTAGGAAAGATGAAATATGAAAAACAGTGAAAGAATCAGATCAGATTAGTCAAAAGAATCATAGCTATCTTACATGCATCTTGAACCACGTAGGGAAATTCTCTCTATGTTCTTGATCTATATTTTCACAACCACGCGATAGTAGCTCCTACTTATGCATCCTGTATTATACATATTTCAGATTGGTCATTTACTTCATAATGATTTGTAAGTTAAAAAGACATTCCTTAAACTTACTCAAAAT
>JAUEKW010149585.1:0-10068 GCA_032274785.1 Ajuga reptans
CCCCCCCCCCCCCCCCCCCCCCCCCCCCCCCCCCCCCCCCCCCCCCCCCCGGGGGTGAAGTATAAATGTATAGTATATATATGGGAGGTCTTGTCAAAAATAAGTCTTGTTTCATAAATTTGTACCTCGTTTTACTATTCAAGTTAAAAGTTAAAACTTTTACTTTCACAAATTAGTTAGATATGATTGAATAAGTTAAATAAAAAAGTAAAATTAACCGATTAAGTGTGTAATAATGATGTCCGGAGAATTGTACATTTCATCAAATTGAATATTTTGTATATTTTTAAGTATGACTCTTTTTATGGAATGGATGGAGAACAAGGGAGTTGTGAAAAGTATTTAATGTGCTGGAGATGGAATTTACAAAATCCGCATTGTGTAAATAACCATTAGGGATGACAATTGGAATTGATTCAAACTCAAACTCGCATGAGACCCGCTCTAGTTAAATCCGCTAAGAAGTCGATCAAACAAATTTTAGTGTTTGAAGTCGGTAAGGGTCCACTAAAATCACTCCTAACCCACCCATGTGCATTAAATACATAAATATTTCATAGATCTATAAATTTGTGATCATAATGTTATTCAGTAGACCCTACTTATAAGTCATATTTTTTATATTTTGCAAATTAACTCCTTATTCAACTATATATCTTTCAAATTATATATAAGTTTTAGAATATAAGAGTAATGGTGAAATAAAAAAATATAAAAAAAGATACATAATACAAAACATATAACGGGTGGGAAGGGTAAGCCCGGTGGGTTGACGAAGCGACGGGGGCGGGTTATGGGTTCAATAATTTTTTGCGTGGCGTGTTTGGCACATTGCCATCCTTGTTTAACCATGACATCTTGTCTTCATATGTAAAAGGCAGATATATACCTACTCGTTTTAAATTTTAAAGAACCATGCTGAATAACAAGAGGCTAAATTCAATCTCTTTTAAGGTAATAAATTTAAATTCGATCCGATAACTCGTAACAATTATGCAAATACAAAATAAAGAATGGTGTGATGAACTTTTGCAACTCTAAACTGCTAGCAAAGAAAACAGGAAATTGGTGTCTAGCAGCAGCATCAATGAAGAAGCAACATCCTGCACAACATAAACTGAGTAAGGTTGCGTTTAAGAGGAATTCGATCCGCCTAAATAAGGTTGCGTTTCCATTTCAAGTTAATGTTTGAGTGATTTCGTTGAATTTCAAATTGACACTAATTTGGGTGGGTCGCATATCAGCTCGATTATAAATCCTTACACTAAAAATCCCTTAATCTAGATACAAGGGTTATGTTTCTACTCTTCATATAGTTTATGAATCGAAGGCACTAAAGCTCCAACTAGCTGATACATCTTACGCATCATAGATTCACATCAGACTATCCATACTTTAACAAGGATCAATAGTTTCCCTAGTTATTAAAGCCACATATTTTTTTCTAAAAATAAATGTATGTTTTCAGCAAATATTAGTGTCAAGCAACTCAACTTCTGAAATACGGAAAATTATGCAAACATGAATTTACCAATGGCAGATAATTTGTCACATGAAATGAGTTTCCTCAATCTGCTACTTCCGGAATTTGAATGTTCTGTTCTTCGATCAAAGTTTGGACTCTCTGCAATATATTCCACATACATTCCTCAGGCAGCAGCAAAAAGAAAACAATTATAGGCAAAAAGATGGTAAGTTCAGTAATTCTAACCCTCACTGAACTGCCAACCTCCTCTAGTTTTTGCAAAATTGCCATCTCACTAAGGTGAGAAAAAGAATCATGCTTCAATCTTGAAGGGGACATCTGCAAACCCACATATAACATAAGCAGTTAGAAGAAGAGTGATTATGAGATGCGCAATCAATTCATACAGTTGTTTATGCAGATGCAGTGGTGGAAGCGGCACAAGAACAACAAATGAACCAGAAATACAATCTCTAAGACATGCTTAAAAATAATGCCAAAACTGGGTAATTAGTAATATACACCACATGATTTATGACTTAGTAGTTGTTAATCCAAGAGTTTAGGAATAAGTATTTGGTAGAAGAAAACATGGTCGCCTGGAACGCGTCCTTTTTTCCTATCCACATATTGTGCGCAATGGTTGACATTAGAAGTTAGATACACACTGCACTTCCTTTGCTATATGAAGCAACTAAATTACTATCGATATTCCAGTAAATTAATTATGATTTAATAGATGTTCAAACACCTCTAGAAGTCAAGAATAGTCGAATGCAAACACTCATCAATAGACTCATCTATTCCTGAAAATAGAATGAATACAGACGAAGTGAATTGCTGCAACTGATGAAATGAAAGAAATTTATTGGAGCCTTGAAAAACAAAGCAAGAAATTTACTGGAACGATATTCACAAAGGATAAGTTTAAAACTCCATAATGACTGTGATCAGATGTTAAGTGTGATAACCACTATGCCATCATGACTTGAATTTATTCCCTCCAACACCACACATCAAATCAAACGTGATAAATGTCAACAAAAGATGTACAATTCACTTAGCAAAACAATTGTGATTACAACAAGCAATCTGCCAATCCAATTATCACCCTCAAAGGTTACTTTGTAAGCTGACTTCAACATTTGAAATACTTTCTAATTTCCTATAAATAAAAAAATTTATATTCCACGTACTTGTGCAAACTATTATGTTTTACAGTTTCTTTGAACAAATAGAATAAAAGCAACGTTGTACAAGTCGCTAGGCGCTAGTTGGACGGCATACTAGGAATTAGCACCTTATCGGTGAGAGAGAGAGTGTGAGAGAGCGTTACAGAGAGAGAGAGAGAGAGAGAGAGAGAGAGAGAGGAGATGGCCACATCTCCATAAGAGACAAGTTAGCATGAAGAGTACAGTAGCACTGTAGCGTACCGAAGCAACTGAAGAATGACCCATCCTTGGAGTTGGAATATCTTCGTGAGTGGAAACTTGTCTAGAGAACACCTCACCTCTCATGCTGGATAGGCGTACAAGAACAGCCTGGAGAAATTGTGAAGCTATGTATTACACAAAATAAGTCTTCAGCGAATCACATAAGGTTTTAAGAATGTTTAATTGAACACAAACAATACCTTCCTGAAAGCATGAGGATCAGCAAGACCTTGTATTTGAACATCATCACTTGGAGGCCTTCGCACTCCAACATTCTCTATTCTAACAGAGTATACGCCAAAAAGGGACTGCAGATATCCTGATAAAGAGTCCAGATCATTGTAACTCGTTTAAATGAACTAGAGAACAAGTATCCTCAGAAACATTAAGTGCTTCCATATTCTCCAATTGATGATCTCAATTACTTAGATGACTAGGTATTGATTTAAAACACTATGATTCGCGAGGATAAAGTTATGCTAGATAATTGAGGGCATTCATGGATTTGACTTGTATTTTACCGAAACTTCGAAGGAATCAAACAAATTGAGAAGTCAAAGTCGAATGATAAGAAGAGTAATTTACCCAATCTTACCCTGTTCAATTGCAACATCCGCCACTGAGGCCAGTAAGACATGCTTCTCTTTCTTCAAAACCCCAAAACACGGAAATGGCACCGGCCTTCTTACCTGAGACACTTAACTCTTACTAATAGTACGGATCAAAATATTAAAATCGAAAATAGTACACACACCATTAACCATTTCGACCCTATTGACTGTATACTTCTTGTTAACCATATCAAGATGCCAGGTAGGCATTCTAAGTTAGGTGAAGAAATCTCCCTCATCCAACAAGACACATCAGCAAAAGACAAACAACTAATACCAGCTAAGAGTGGTCCAAATAGTACTGTCACTGTTCATAGGGTACAACCATTGCCGCTGCCTATGGTGCACTCGAATACAGTGAGCTGTCCTAGTACAGTTGGTTGAGGAATTGTCCTTTGTCTAGAAAAGATATCAGCTAGGGTTTACTGTGTATATATAGTAACCTAATGTAATAGCTGTATCATCAAGTCTTCAATGCAACAGTAATGAGAAAATAGCTGTTTGCTTTCCCTGTTTCGATGTCTTGATTTAATTCCATTTCCATGAATATTGCTTTTCCATTATGGTATCAGAGCAGGTGATCCTGTCTCTGATATCTCTTGTTCTTCTTCCCTTCTTCTCTTAAAGCATCATGTCAACATCAAACGTGTTGGCAATAGCTGGTAATACCACTGTGGTTCCTCTACCACACCAGCTAATTTCTGTAAAGTTAGATCAAACAAATTATCTCATTTGGAAGCAACATGTTCTCATTACCATCAGGGGGTATGACCTCGAAAAATACATTGATGAGGAGGAGAGTCCACCAGATGAACACATCACAGATGCCACGACAAAAACACAGTCAGTTAATCCAGCTTATCTTCAATGGAAAAGGCAAGATCAATTACTTGCCTCTTGGATTTTATCATCCTTGTCTGAAAACTTGCTTGTCCAAGCTGTTGGTTTAAACACCTCCAGAGAGATCTGGAAAGCTCTTGCTCAAAGCTATTCAAGCCAGTCCAGTGCTAATCTGATGCAATATAAGTACAAACTTCAAACATTGAAGAAGGGAGGATCCACCATGAGAGACTATCTTAATAAGATCAAAGAGTGCTTTGATCTTCTAGCTTCTGCAGGTCAAAAATTAGAAGAACAAGATCAAATTCTTCACATCATTGCAGGTCTTGGAAGTGAGTATGATGCCGTGATGATATCCATCACTTCTCGAACGCAACCGTGGACCGTTCCCGAAGTCCAAGCTCTCCTAATAAGCTATGAGTCAAGGTTAGAAGCCTCCTCTTCCAACCTCATCAACTCTGATGGGTCTCAACCGAGCTTAAATGTTGCCACTATGAATAGATCCGGTACTGGAAGAGGTTACAACAACAGCCCCCAACGGGGTCGAGGAAGGCCTCCACAAGGCTTCCAAAACCAAGGAAGAGGGAGATGGACTCCTAGAGGAGGGAGTCCTGTTCAAGGAAGAGGAAGAGGAGGTGGCCGAGTCAATAGAAACAGCATGTTCTGCCAGCTCTGTGAGAAGCCCAGACATGCAGCCTATGAGTGCTGGCATAGGTTTGATGAGACCTATCCAACACCAGATACTCTACCCACCTACACTCAACAAATTCCCAACACCAATCAGAATCGAACCTATGGCAGAGGCACAACCAACACACCCAACCTCAACATGGTGCAAACCTCACTATTTCACTATTCTGATGTAGGATCTGAAAGCTCATGGTTCCCTGATACCGGTGCTACAAACCACGTCTCTCATGACTTCTCCAACCTCAACTCAGCCACAGAAAATTATGGAGGTACGAAGTTGCACTTGGGAAATGGGACAGGTATAACAATTTCTCATATTGGTACTTCTATGTTAAAGGATCATTTTCATAACAGAACTTTTATTTTAAAGAATCTGTTGCATGTTCCTACTGTCACTAAAAACTTGCTAAGCGTTTCCCAATTTGCCCTTGATAACCATGTATTTTTTTAATTTCATCCCAATTTCTGTCTTGTGAAGGACTTGGCTACCAAGGCAGTACTTCTCAAAGGGAAGGTTAAAGACGGCATTTATCACTTCAATCTTCACAACGTCAAGCCAACCACACCTCAAGAATCACGCCCTGTGTCCCTGCATTCTGTTTCTCTTTCTAGTCCTTTTCCTAGATCTGTATTTCCTTTTATCCCTAGTATGAATCAAGTCAGTATAGGCTCTAGTCTCAAGTTATGGCACCAACGCCTTGGCCATTGTGCTAATGACATTGTCAAAAGAGCCTTGACAGATTGTAATGTTTCTTACTCAAGTAATGAAAATGATTTTACTTTGTGTTCTTCTTGTGCAGTATCTAAATCTCATAAATTACCCTTCCACGAATCCACTACTGTGCATTCCCACCCCTTTGATTTAATCCACACTGATCTTTGGGGACCAGCTCCTATCACTTCCCGAAATGGCTATCATTATTACATAAACTTCATAGATCACCATACCAGATTCACATGGGTGTACCTACTTAAACACAAATCTGATGTCAAGGCAGTTTTCATCCATTTTCATCATCTTATCCAAACACAATTTCACACCAACATTAAAACCCTACAAAGTGATGGGGGTGGGGAATATCAATCTCTCAAATCATTCTTCTCCGATCATGGCATCGAACATAGAATTTCATGCCCTTATACCCCCGAGCAAAACGGTCTTGCTGAACGCAAACATAGACACTTGGTCGAAATGGGTCTATCTCTTCTATCCACTGCTTCTTTACCTATTTCCTTTTGGGATGATGCTTTCATAACTGCCTGCTACCTCATTAATAGGATACCAGCCAAACCGCTTCACTTCAAAACCCCTCTTGAACTTCTCTACGGTCATAAACCAAATTACCATCGACTTAAGGTCTTTGGTTGCCTATGTTATCCTCACCTTCGACCATACAATCAACATAAACTTCAATACCGTTCTTCTCCTAGTACCTTCCTCAGCTATAGCAACTCTTATAAAGGTTATAAAGTGTTGCTCCCCTCTGGTAAAGTTATCATTACTCGAAATGTCATCTTTGATGAACTTGTATTTCCTTATGCTTCCTCTACTACCCCAAAACCAACATCTCAATCACTTCCTGACTTTCCTTCTCTTCCTCAACCAATTCCTATTTTTACCCCTACATCACCACACATTACCCCTACCTCCTCCCCAAACACTACTCCCATTTTTCCTTGCAACAGGTCCTCTAACAATAGAAGTTTTTCTGCTACTGAAAATGTTTCTTTAACTGATGAAGTTCCTGTTATGAGCAGTGGTTATGCAGGTTTCGGATCTCAATCAGCTTTCACACCTCCCCCTGCCAACACTCATCCCATGATCACTCGAAGTAAGCTTGGCATTTCCAAACCCAAGTTCTACCTTACTGAAACTTTGGAAGAAAAAGAGCCAACCTCCTATTCCATTGCATTGCAACATCCTCATTGGAAAACTGCCATGGAAGAAGAATTCCATGCCCTTCAACGCAACAACACCTGGACCCTCACTGCTCTTCCTCCAGAAAAAAATATCATTGGATGTAAATGGATTTTTAAGACTAAACGACATGCAGATGGCTCTATTTCCAAATATAAGGCACGGCTGGTTGCCCAAGGGTTTTCTCAAAGTGCTGGACTTGATTTTCGAGATACATTTAGCCCCGTTGTAAAACCCACCACCATTCGAGTGATCCTTACTATTGCAGTTCAATTCCAGTGGCCCATTCGACAACCCGATGTCAACAATGCTTTTTTGCATGGTGATATTGTTGAAAATCTGCATGAAACAACCTCCGGGTTTTGAGCAAGGCGCAAATATGGTGTGCAAATTATCCAAAGCGATCTGTGGCCTCAAACAAGCCTCTCGAGCTTGGTTTCTCAAGGTCAAGGGTGTATTGCTTTCTATGGGTTTTCAGGCCTCCAAAGCAGATTCATCCTTGTTTTTCAAGTTTCATCAAGGTTCTATCACCTATCTCCTCATCTATGTGGATGACATCTTCCTCACGGGTAACAACAATTCTATCCTCCAGGCCGTTATATCTCAACTCAATACTTATTTTTCTCTTAAAGACTTGGGCTCTATACATCACTTCCTGGGCATTGAGGTCTCTTACACCACCAATGGATTACATCTCTCTCAACAGAAATACATCAAAGATCTTCTTGACCGTGCTCACATGCCCACTGCCAATCCCATTGCCACCCCCATGATCACCTCCCCTCCTCTATCTAAAGTTGATGGCACTCCTGTATCGGATCCTCGTCATTACAGAAGCATAGTCGGAGCTCTCCAATACCTTACTCTCACCAGACCTGAAATTACTTATGCTGTGAATAAGGTCAGTCAATTCATGGCTAATCCACTTGATAATCACTGGAAGGCAGTTAAACGTATTTTGCGTTATCTCAGTGGTACTTCTGACTATGGTCTTCTCATTACTCCACACATTGGTTGGTTTTTCTGATTCTGACTGGGGTGGAGACCCTGATGATCGCAAGTCAGTTTCTGGACTATGTGTGTATTTTGGAAACACTTTAGTCTCTTGGAGTTCTAAAAAGCAGCATTCCGTCTCACGATCTAGCACCGAAGCTGAATACAAGAGTTTAGCTCATCTCACTACTGAAATTATTTGGCTTCGCTCTCTCCTCCAAGAACTTCGGATTCCCTTGCCAAAAACCCCCATTGCCTGGGTAGACAACATGAGCACTATATCTATGGCTTCCAATCCCATACTTCATTCTCGCACCAAACACGTTCACCTAGATTATCACTTTGTTCGCGAGGTTGTTGCTGCTCACCAACTGCATGTCCAACATGTTCCCTCTCTTGACCAGGTTGCTGATATTTTCACCAAACCCTTAAGCATACAATTCTTTGCACGTTTAAGAAACAAACTCAACATCGTTTCCTTAACCTCGCAAGAATTGCGGGGGGATGTTAACCATATCAAGATGCCAGGTAGGCATTCTAAGTTAGGTGAAGAAATCTCCCTCATCCAACAAGACACATCAGCAAAAGACAAACAACTAATACCAGCTAAGAGTGGTCCAAATAGTACTGTCACTGTTCATAGGGTACAACCATTGCCGCTGCCTATGGTGCACTCGAATACAGTGAGCTGTCCTAGTACAGTTGGTTGAGGAATTGTCCTTTGTCTAGAAAAGATATCAGCTAGGGTTTACTGTGTATATATAGTAACCTAATGTAATAGCTGTATCATCAAGTCTTCAATGCAACAGTAATGAGAAAATAGCTGTTTGCTTTCCCTGTTTCGATGTCTTGCTTTATTTCCATTTCCATGAATATTGCTTTTCCATTACTTCTCACTTCTCCAACTTAATTTATCCAATAACTGATCAATAAGGATACCATTTAGATAATAATTCCAAAAGTGGAGCCTCAGTAATTCAGTAATTACCTTTTGCTTTAAACCAAATCTCCAACTGAATTTGCTAAAGCATGTAAATAAATTTCAGCTGTTCAAAGGGATTAAATCAACACATACCAGATAAATTCAAAAAAAAAAAAAAAAAACCTCAGAGAATTGCACATCATTACCTCAATTCGCAACAAAAGCCATCAAAAACAGTAACAAAGAAGCAATTTAAACAAATGCAAACAACTCTAAAGGATTAATAGCAATAAGACGGAATAAATTACTTTGTAGACAATGGAATTGGGAGTGACGAATAGCTTTCGCGAGCGGATATCTCTGCGCAGAATATACCTCCGCAGGGGCAAATATATGAGCATGAACAAGCCGATGCCCCAGGCCAGTATCAATAGGAGTGAGTAAAGAACCCATCGAGCCGTCTGGTATTTCACGAAATTCTCTTCAGACTCAGCGAACGACGCCGTATAAAGTGTTGGCTGTTCATCTTCATCGCGGTCGATGCGGTCGTCGGAATCTGAGCTTCCGTCTAACAACAACCCCCTTTCAAGGCGGTCTATGTCCGCCATCTCATCTTTCGGTTCCATGATTTATATTGAGAAATGTGATTATTAACGCTTCAGTGCAATTCCTCTATTAAGATTCCTAAGGGGTATTTGTTTTAAGTTTAGCTCGGATGGATTTCGAATGTTAAAATTCTCAATTCCTGTTTGTTTTGTGATTTAAATTTTATAATCAAATACAATCATAACCTATAACATATACCTATAATATTAGATCACCACCTATAATATAATATTACATCCACTAACATTTTTAATATTAATTTGACATCTACAGTACAATGCTACTCTATACAATCTCAAAACAAACATACAATTTTGTTATTCACCTTTATTTTTAAATTCTAAAATTTTAAAGGCAGAATTTCCTCCGACCCACTTAAGCTTAATACAAACACCCCGTAAATTTCCAATATCATAGATGATAGATTTCCATCCAGAATGTTACCATGGGTGGGTTACTTCCTATATTTCCAGAAGGGCAGAATAAATTCAACAGTGCGATAAAAATTACTCACTCCGTCCCATAAAAAGAGTCATGTTTGATGGATGTACAATTTTTTATCTTTGGTCAACTTAGTCAATGTACAACCC
>JAUEKW010149596.1:0-10068 GCA_032274785.1 Ajuga reptans
ATTATTATTATTATTATTATTATTATTATTATTATTATTATTAAACGAGCTTGTTCGCGAGCTATTAATAAACGAGCTGGCATTGTTCAAGTTTTGTTCGTTCATTAACCGAGCTCAATTTTTTTTTTCATTTATAACTATTTAAATAAATAAACGAATATAAACGAATACTTACCGAGCTTATTTACGAGTTGTTCAACGAAAACTCTGTTAGTTTGCAGCCCTAATCGACACTCAATACTTCAACAGTCAACATTAAACCGCTTTTCTGTCTTTAGCAAACCCGGTTTTCCATATCTAGAACCGCAGAAAGCCAAAAACCTGTTACCACAGCAGCATCAATAAAAAACATTCAAAAACCTCAGCAAATGCCGCCGCCGATTTCCTTCTAATTTCCGGCGACCGTTGGAATCAATTCTCCACCATGTCCCCATCCTTCCCCCCTACTCGCCTCACCGTCCTCGCTCTCCTCTCCACAACCGCCACTCTATACTTCCTCTACAAATCGCGCCACCGCCAACGCCGCCTCCTCGAGCGCCTCCGGCAAGCCCTAGCAAAACCCGACAACCACCCTACTGCTTCCAGAAGAGGCAAGCTTTTCTTCTTATCACAAACCAACACTTCCCAAGCCCTAGCGCAGCGCCTCCACGCGCTATTAACCCTCAACAACATTCCATTTGATCTTGTTGATCCTAAAGACTATGAGCCTGAGGATTTATGCAAGGAAACCCTAGTTTTGATCGTTGCCTCCACTTGGGAAAATGGCGGACCTTCTCAAAACGGGGCGTTTCTGGTGAATTGGTTAAACGAGAGTGCTGAAGATTTTCGGGTTGGGGCCCTTGTGCTGAAGGAATGCAAGTATGCCGTTTTTGGGGTGGGAAGTAGGAGCTACGGGGAGACATTTAATGCCGTCGCAACAGATGTTAGAGAGAAACTGCGGAAGCTTGGGGCTAGTGAGTTGGTGGAGTTGGGGGAGGGAGATGTAGATGAGGGTGATTTGGATGAGGTATTTGATCGGTGGAGTACGAAGATTGTTGGAGTTTTGAATGGTAAATTAGGGGAAAACGAGGGGCATTTTGAGAATTATGTAGCTGGGAGTGAAAGTGAAGGTGAGTTCAGTGAGGAAGATGATGAGGAGGAAGGAGAGCCGGGTGTTGTTGATCTCGAGGATATTGCTGGAAGAGGGCCTTCTAGAAGATCAACAGTGGCAGCTACGGCTAATGGAAATGTGAACGGAAAGGTGTTAAATGGAGAGAAAGAAATGGTGACCCCTGTCATACGGGCGAATTTAGTGAAGCAGGTAAAAACTTATTAAAATAGCTAATTTTGCAATAATTTAGAGATAACTGGTGTTCACGCAGTAGCTTGATATCGTATCGAAGTTGAAATCTAAATTGGGAATGACTAAACCACTATGATTTGCAACTCTTTCATTATGGTCATGTAGTTGCTTGCTGTTATCCATTCAATATTTTCTGTGGATAGTGTACTCCATGAATTCCAATAGATTGCCAATCTTGCGTCACTGTTTGTAGATTCGTCCTTGGATTTGTTGAATCTTTGTACTTGTATCAGTAGCTTCTTTTAATCATACATGATATTGTTGCGACTAAGTTTCATCATCTATGATAATTTTAGTAATCCTGGTAATAAAAAATCCACTCTTTTGGCAGTCCCACTTGTTCTGATTAATAGTTTGAATGCTCAATAAAACCTATCACAACTAAGGAACAAATAGCTCTCCTTAACTAGGCTGTCCATTTGGCTGCTATGGTCTCCATCTTCATGCCCCACCCCCCAAAGAAGTAACTAATTTGGTATCAGAAGTGTTGTTCATATGTTTTTGATACTTTATTTGTATGTTTGTTTTTCATAGACGGTTCATATTAACCAGCTGCTATGCTTGGCCAGGGGTATAAAATTATTGGCTCTCATAGTGGGGTTAAACTTTGTAGATGGACCAAGTCTCAGCTTAGAGGACGTGGAGGTTGTTACAAGCACTCGTTTTACGGCATTGAGAGTCACAGGTCTTACTAATACTGTTGTTTTTCTGTGCTATTCTGTGAACAACTGCACATGGAGGAACTTTAAAATTTTTGGATCATGATTGTATTTTGTGATATAATATTTTTTTTTCCAATACCTATCTATCACCTCTATTGGTATAGCTATGTGATCTATATAAGTGCCACAGGAGTAGGTGTACAAAAATGATGACATGTTTATGATTGCCTACCATAATCCGTTTTGGTATATTTGGCTTTTATGACTTTCATGCGATTTCTCATTCCCTCTGTTTGCAACCTTGTTTTTAAACATTCCTCTAGGTGCATGGAGGCAACCCCAAGTTTAGCATGTGCTAATAAATGTGTGTTTTGTTGGAGACATCACACAAATCCCGTAGCGAAAAACTGGCAGTGGAAGATGGATGATCCATTGGTGATTGTCGACACTGCCATCGATCTACATACAAAAATGATAAAGCAGATGAAAGGAGTTCCAGGTAAGTTTGATAAGTTTGTTTTAAGCACCTCTTGCTTCCAGCTCAGAAATTGTTTCAAGTTCATTAATTTATTGTATTTCGAGAAATCACTTGAAGCCTTTCACGGGTCATTTTGCTTGAGAGACACCCTAATGAGATAATAATCATAACACTAATATGGAGAAGTGTTGCTAATTTTGTGCTCTGAAAATAGTGTAGGAAGAAATTAAGAGACATACCAACTGTTGAGAAAGTACGGCGAAGTTTCTGCATAAAAAGTTATTTACATTGAAAGAGAACACCTCGTAAACTCCTGTTGAGTTTAAGGATGAGCATAATTGCTGAAGTTTGAGCTTCGTGAAGAGAACAATAATGGAATGAACTAGGATTTTGGGAAATGGATCTTGATAAATACTTTGATATAGTGCATCACTGGGGTGTATTAGCACTTCAGTTGATATCTTAAAGAATAAGTCTATTAGTTGTAGATAATAGGATAATTTCAGAAATCTGTTCGCTATAGTGTTTTGTCAATTCTAACACCAATCTTTTCGTTCTTACTTTGGTGTGAGATTCGCCATCTTCAGCTTGCTGTTGCCAAGGAGATATCATTAATCATTGTTTGCTTTGTCATTGTTTTCCTTGCTTATGATATGTACTTCTTTTTGAGGCTTGCTTTGAGCTAGCTTATGATATTTCTAGTATTTGATGACTAGACTATATCCCCCCCCCCCAACCCCACCCACCGTCCAAAAAAATAATAAATTAAAAGAATATTTGACTGATCTATTTGAATCCGTGCAGGTGTAAAGGCAGAGCGTTTATCAGAGGGTCTTTCCCCCAGACATTGTGCCTTGTCACTTGTCGGTGAACCTATCATGTACCCAGAAATCAATTCTCTGATAGATGAGCTTCACAGGAGGCGAATCTCGACTTTTCTTGTGACAAATGCACAATTCCCTGAAAAAATTAAATTGCTCAGACCTATCACACAGGTACACTTTGTTCGTCTATTAGTTAGTACTAGGAACATGTTCTGTTTAGGGAATAAAGTCTGGATGTAACACCTTCTATTTGGAGCATGCAGTTGTATGTGAGTGTAGATGCTGCAACGAAGGATACCTTGAAGGCAATCGATAGGCCACTCTTTGGGGACTTCTGGGAGAGATTTGTTGTAAGTAATTTCTTAGAATATGTGGTATTTCTTATTTAGAGTTATCTCACGCTTATGAATCTAATTTTTAAGAAGAGGTTCTATCAAACCACCGGTTGATATACCATTTTTGTTGCTGTGGAATGAAGTAGAAGTGTAAAACTATCTGGTTCTCGGATAATTTCATCTATTTTCTTGTAGTTTGTTATGCTAGAATCAATTTTTTTTTTTTTTTTTTCATATGACAGATTTTACGGCTTCTATGTAGAAATCTTCGACTTGTGGCCAACCATTAAGATTTTGTTCCTTGCTCAATGCTTATTTACCTTCTTTTTCAATCAACGAACATCTGTCCAATTGTTTCTGTTGTCCCAACGTTAGTTGAAAGTTGCTTGATAGTCATGGTTATTTATAGATTACTGATCATATTCTGATGTTGGTTCAGTTACTTTTACTGTCATCTTTGTGATATAACTCATATTACGAAATCAATGTCAGGATTCTTTGAAAGCTCTGAAAGAGAAGCACCAGCGTACCGTCTATCGCTTGACGTTGGTCAAAGGATGGAACACGGAAGATGTGGATGCTTATTCTAACCTATTTGATGTTGGCAATCCTGATTTTATCGAAATTAAAGGGGTGACATACTGCGGATCGTAAGATTCTCTTGCCTACTAGTTGTGTTTCCTCGTGTCTTAATTTTTGTTCCATTGATCTTACAACATGGAGAACGAACTCTTTTACAGGACAGCAACTTCAAAGTTAACAATGGAAAATGTTCCGTGGCATGCTGATGTGAAAGAGTTTTCAGAAGCCTTGGCTCGAAAGAGCAACGGGGCCTACGAGGTTGCTTGTGAGCACGTGCATTCGTGCTGTGTCCTTTTGGCTAAAGTTGACAAATTTAAAGTCGATGGGCAATGGTATACCTGGATAGACTATGAAAAGTTCCACGACCTGGTATGTGCCTGTTTTTATAAATTTGTATATGTGCGCGCGTGTGTGTGTTATCAATTGGTGAATTTTGTGTGTGTGTTGAACTGAAGGTGGCAGCTGGAGAAGCATTTACGAGTAAGGATTACATGGCGGCGACACCATCCTGGGCAGTCTATGGAGCCGAAGAAGGCGGGTTCGATCCACTGCAATCTCGCTATAGAAAAGAGCGGCATCACAAATCTGCACGCTGATTCTACTTTAAATATTGCCAACAGGTTTATATATTTGAAATGTGACTCTTGTTTGGAGTAGCTCAATAGATGTTCAACAAGAAGCAATCTTTTTCAGCTTTTTATTTTAGGTTTACTCTTTAGGATACTGTATTTTGATTAATTTATTTGATAGGTAGGTCGAAAGAGAATGTTACGATTAAAATTCCGACAACTTATAGGATGTTAGTGTTGCATCTTCTACTATAATAATACATTGCACGAAACATGTGCATTAGTGATGCATTGATAGTGTCATTTTATATATATGTCATATAATGGTGTTATTGTATGTTTGTTATTATATATCTTCCATGCTAAAGTTTGCATGCATTAGATGTGCGACACATGGTAATATTCTTTTATGGCACAACTTATATATCTAATAGGGTTCATGCACTGTCTTTTGCATGTAGTATGGAATTTCCCATTTTGAGGGTGTTTTTTAAAACTTTTTTATAGCTGCCAACTATTTTTTATTTTTCCACAATCACTGATATGGACACGTTTTGCTTTCACTAAGCAACTAGAAGTCATAATTTAAAAGCTGAGGAAGACCTGAATGTAACCGATTACGCTTATTTTGAAATTTAAATCACCTTTTGTCCATATATTTATACTAGCTCGCACGTGGAGGCTTGTTTTAAAATGAGGTAAAATAAATATAAAATCAAGTTGAAAGAAAAATGTATAACTTAGTAGATGAGTTTATTTTAAAGCGAGTTTTACCAATAAATACATCTACAAAAAAAATAATACTATAGTTTTTTTTTTAAACAGTAACCATATAAAATTTAGTAAAATTCTTGTTTTTAAATATTTAGCTTTTCGTGAAAAAATCTATGTACGTAACCAAATGAGATGGCCATGGTTAAAACGGGTTTAAGTCCCATAAAATACTTGAAAATGAGAAATTATTTAAGAGAATCAAAATGCATGTTTCTTGGTTCCAATCACATCATTCCATCTTTTGTTTGATCTTCGTGTTTTGCACCCTCTTCTTATTTCTTATTTTCTTCATGACTTCATTTAGTGTGCCGTAGAACCCTATCGGGCTAGTCAAGCCGCACTCTTTATCATCACTTGGTATTTCAATGTAGTCTTGATGCTCTTGTTTTGTGGTCCGTTTCTTTCTCTTTCCTTCCACTTCTTTATTAATGAATTTTGGAGCCTCTTGCTTCGTACTCCGTTTCTTCCTCTTTCCTTCCACTTCTTTTGTTCTTCCCTCATGCATTATTGAGGATGTCGCTCTTTGTTTTTTATCTGCTTTCACCACATGATTTAATTTTTCTATTGCTTCAGTTATTGTATTCAATTTTCCTTTGGTGATTGTTGTATTTCAGTTGAGAGCTATAAGTCAGATCTCACTTGATGCCTGTAAGCTGAGACCTCTGTAATATTTTGATGAACTTCCCTTGTATAGTAGTTATTTCTTATGATTAGTGTAATATATATTTGAATGTATAGTGTAACAAAACATTATGTGTAATTAATAATTTACCTTATCTATGGATTTAATACAATCTTCTATTGAGCATCCGACATACATTTATGCTGTTTCACCAAACATTGTTATTGTTACACTTAGATGTCTTTGTACGACGTTCAACTTAATTACGTACATATGAAATGAAATGGTGTTAAGCAACTTTGTTGAAAATTTTGTACAGTGATTATAATTTATGTTTTTTCCGGTATTACTTTGGTGTTGTTTCTATGGTGTTGCAGGGTGGCAATTCGGATCATCAGGTCGGGTTCTGGTTCGATTTCGGGTCGACTCGGGTTATATATAAAAATAATATTTGTAGAAAATAATTATCCCATTTTAAGAAAAATTTAAAATATTTACAACATATAATTATTACATTTTAAGATTAATTAAAAATATTTACAACATATAATTATTACATTTTAAGATAAATTAGTAATTTCGGGTCGATTTGGATCAAAATTAGATTAATGGAGTCGTATATGGTTCGTTGCAGGTTTCTCTCAGTAAGTTCGAGTTAGGTCAGGTCGGGTTGGTACTTGACATGAGAAATAAATAAATAAATAAAAGAAAAATAACGAATAAAACAAAAGCAACACAAAATCTTAAAAATAAGGAAACGTCTCATAAATTTGGTAAAAGAAAGGCAACAAAAATCTTAAAAACAAGGAAACAACGTCTCATACATTTGGTATTTAGTATTAGTGTTAAAAGGAAAAGGAAACAACCGGCGGATACTATTTTACCATTATGATCTTGTGAAAACTTTATTTTAAGAATATTATGGGCAAAACAAATTTTGTAAGAAATCATACAGACTTTTATAATAGAAGTAGACTAGCAAATAGCACGTGACTAATATATTTATTTAACTATAAAATTAGAAATATGAAGACCTTTAATTTGAAATAAATTTTAATTAATTATTTAATTTCAAAATATATTATTCTAATAAATTGTATGCACATCAAATTGTAATGTAGATACTTATACTTTTTATATTTTTTATTCTTTTTTATAATATTTTTTATTATTCATTCTTAAGTTGAATATTATATTACCGAGACTCGTTCGTGCAGTAGTATATTGTATGAATATTATCTTTTTCTTCTATAATAGTTAAATATATTTAAATTTGAATAAATAGTCATTCAAGTTGTATGAAAAAAAAGGTTAATTACAAAAAAAAAAATCACGACCTTTGGTCCAATGTTTAATTGCAATATGGCTTTTAATACTTTTCAATGTTGGTCACTACCTATGATTTTTTTTTCAATTACAACATCGACTATATTTTTTGACATCTGATTGTATCGCTATCACCAACGTTATATGCGTCATTACAAGACATTCATTTACCCTCGACCAATTTCACAATTCATAATTTTCGCTGCCGTTAATTGGCGATTGAAGTTATTATGTCACATCTTCCACTCCTAATTAACAACAGTAAAAATGACGGATTGTGAAATTGATCGAGGGTAAATGAAGGTCTTGTCAAGCGTATTTAATGGTGGTGATAGTGATACAATCAGATATAAAAAAAATATAGACTGTGTTTCCTTGGGATGAGCCCAAACTCGTTGAGGGGAGTTCAAACCTCAGTATGTGTTTGTCTTTAATAGTTGAGGGGGCTCAAACCCAAAAAAAAAAATATTTTTTTACATTCCTCAGCAACTTTACTTCAGTCAACAGTGTCACAACAGACTTCAGCCCCAACCAAACACACCCATAGTCGATGTTGTAGTTGGAAAACAATTATCGTTGGTGACCACTATTTATAAGTTTTAAAAGTCATGTTGCAATTGAAAGTTGAACTAAATGTCGTGATTTTTTTTTAATTAAATAGTTAATTTTTAGTCTTGGACAATGATTAGTTCATTAAGTTAATAAGCTTTTATCTAAATTATATATATGTATACCTTTTGTACAAAATAATTTTTTTTTCTTTTATGTATTTTATCATCATATTGCTCGTTGACATTATTTCCTATTGTTTGATTGTAATAAAGTTGAATACATCAACATACACCATTCGAACATGTCCTTTTATGTATTAAAAAGTGAATTTTGAAATATAATCTTGTTGATTCCAAATACAGACCATTTCATCTTTTTAACGGGATTTTATGTGCTTTAAGCTTATATTATAATGAAGTTTGAGTTACTATTTGTTTTAAGCTCTAACCTTTAGATTTAATATTGAAATATTACAAATTATCATCCAAACTTTGCGTGTTTTTGCAGTTTGCCATACAAATATTTTTAGTTGCAATTTGCCACATAAACTTACAAGTTGTAAATTGTCATCTTGAAAAAATCTCAACCTTGATTGATGTGCATGTGTCCAGCTATTGACGGCTGAGATTTCTCCTAGATGGCAATTGCAACAAATTATAACTTTAGATGGTAAATTACAACAACAAAATTTATACGACAAAGTGCAAAAATAAAAAAAAGTTTGAATGGCAATCTGTAATTTTCTCTTTAATATTTTATACTTAGTATGAATATCTTATATTTATATTGAATGCTTTTTACATAATTACTAGAATATCCCATCGTGCGATGCATGATTTGTAAACTTTTAATAAAATCGAGAAGGATTTTAATCTCATGTGCAAAACCGAGAATTGAATATGTCTGCTCCATTTAATCTCCCTTGTTGTAGGAGATGTTGTATCCCTACATGTCATATGTATCATGTAATTAAGCATTTATATTTGTATGGTGCACCATTTAAGCTTTAGGTCACATGAATAAAGTATCAAAATCATGCCAAAAAAATAAATAATAAACAAACAAATCAAAGGCTAATTATGAATACACCTATATTGTATCGCTCAACTGGAGATTTTTTTAGTAGAAATGGACGAATTTGTCTCTTGCACAGGACCTCCAACATTTGCTACTAACTCCATATTATCAAGATTGTGGTTTACTGCACAAATAAATAGCTCAACATTAGAACATGTCAAGGTCTTTAGTAGACGCTGAAATATATGTGTGTTATTGAGTAAATGTTGAATGAAAATTACCTAGGACAAACTTCGGTATACCATTTTCATGCAGACTTGACTTCAAACACATTTCACATGGGAACACATACACTTCGAATAACTGGTGCAAACTATAAAAGAATACCATAAAATGGCCTTCTTGAATCCAATTGTAGAATATAAAGTGCGACCAACCTTTAGTGAAACACTAATTCGTTTCAATTTTTTTAACCTCAACCTTCCACGTGAGAAATTGTGGATTACGAACATAAATTTTCTCCGAAAATCTAGACGGAAAGTGGTTCATAAACTCATTAGGAATTACTTGGATGCAAAAACAAATGAACAAAGTTATCAATATATGATGAATAGTAGAAAATAAAGTAATAACATATTGCATTGCTTCTTACACAGAAGTCGTATACATCGTTGGACCTAAACACGCTTAATTAGATTTTTTGCAGGTCCTTCACTAGAGTTTACATGTACATTCTGGCTCCATTGAATATGTCTGCTCGTTTATGGCAATGAATGGACATTGTTGCAATGGACGATGAATAAAGTTGAACGACATGCGACTGATGATTAATATAGATGTTACGTAACACATCAACTTAGGAAAAGGTCACTACAACAAAAAAGGTATTTTGTAGACCATTTTTTGAGACCACAATTGTGGTCCCCAATAATAAGTTATTTGTGACCACCACAATTGTAGTAACTAATAATAAGTTATTTGTGAC
>JAUEKW010149607.1:0-10067 GCA_032274785.1 Ajuga reptans
ACTCCAAATCTATGATGGGTTTTCAGTAGGGAGATTGGACAAGACTTTGGGACACTTCCTAAAGAAGAGAAAATATCATATTATCTACAAGGTCACCGCCGGAGAGATTGTAATTCCCATGGAGTTGACATGAAATGTGATGGAGATGTAGCTAGTTCCAATCAATGAAATCAGAGAGGAACTTAGCAAGATGAATAAGGAGATTGCTCAGAAGATGTATTGTATCCATATCGGAGTAATAAGAATTCTAATCAAATCTACATTCAAGGAAGGAATTGATTCTCCAATCGATATTGCTATCTTTGATACGAGAATCAAGAATTTGAGAGATGCAAGCCTGGGAGGAATCTTAGGCAATCTATATGCCAGGAAATTTGCGTCCTATATTTATCCAAGGATTGCGTATAACCTGGCAGATCAAGATTTTAATAGAGTTCTAACCCTTCATCAAGATTTCAAGAAGAAAAAGTTCAAGAAAGATGGGAATAGACCATACTCTATTACCTACAGTATTTCATATGCACTTTCCAATACTTACCATTCAGAATTATTCATGGGAAAGGAATTCATTGAAATACCGGAGATCTTTGATCAACTTGCGCATGCAGTGAGACCAGAGATCATGGAGTTACCGTCAATCCACGAAATGGATATACGGATTAAAGATAAACCGATCCTGACAAAGTCAACAAGTCAGTAGTTTGAAGTAAGGAGAGCATCTTTCCACGATGACAGAATCTACAGCGGTAGCAGCAATAGACAATGGGAAAAGAGACCTATATTTCAAGAGAAACTGGAACCCGAAAAATTCGCAACCAAAGGTGAATTACAAAGTCTAGAAGGATGGAAGGAAGTAGAAATAGTATTTGATATCACACAGAAGGATAACATATTTCCGTGTGATTTCTTATATTATTTACAACAACCTTCGATTGGGAGATATGAAGGACGCCTACAACTAGGCGCGGTCGAGTTAGTAATCCAAGGAGTTGCAGGACGAGACAAAGAACATCTAATTCTTGGATTAGAATTTCTCGAGGATCACAAGTCTTGAGAAAGATTACCAGATAGAATGGTCTTTAAGGTAGCGCGCAGACGTTATCAGATACAATAGCTCAGGGTTTCTTATAAGCTCTAATGACTACGAGCTCATTCTCCATATACATCTCTGTTGGGGTGTTATATGAAAAATATCGAGCAGAATATTTTGCAGCCTACATAGATTCAGGCGTTGGAATATGCACAACCAAGCCGGAAGTATTTCCTAAAGAAATTGAAGAAGACTTGCCAGCAATTGCAGGAAGAATTTTTTCAAAGAAAATCCTTATCCTTAAAAGAGGAATTAAACAAGCGGAAATAATGATCGGAGGAGCAGGAGATACCCCATGGTATAAGGTCAAGACTCCACCCATTTATTTCTATGATACCGGTGCGAATATCTTGTTGGGAAATAATTTCCTACAAACATTCAAGCGGTTCAAACAGGAGAATGAGACAAGAAGGCTTATTACAACTCTATGTGATCATAAGATTATTGTCCAGCAATTAAAGGAGGCATTTCACATCAAAATGCCCATTAATTTTCACAGCAAGCGTGGTAATGAAGGAAAGCTAAGTCACCCAAAGATAAAGGATCATCGAAAATACGGTGAAGCACTCCTTAAATTTTGAGCAGAATCCCTAGGAGGAGATGTGGAGAAAAGAGTGTCTTATGACACAATCCAACTCCTCAAGATTTCTATGGAGATCCTATAATCTGATGTCACCATTGAAGAACAGATCTCTTTGGAAGATGTTAAAAGAAGATACAGAGGAATTTCAATGAAGATCCTCTAGCATGGTGGGACAAGAACGAACTAAAGGCATCTCTGAAGGTGAAGGTTGGAAAAGAGAATGAGTACGTTCGATACAAGCCTATCCTTATGAATCAAGAAGATCATGAGGATATGAAGTTGATACTTAAGGAACATATGGACCTTAAGTTAATTTCAACAGGAATTTCTCCATATAGCAGCCCAGGATTTCTGGTAAGAAATCATGGAGAAATTAAACGAGAAAAACTAAGATTGGTGATCAACTACAATGGGATCAACAATATCTTGGAATTCGACGCATACTACATTCCAAGTAGAGAACACCTAGTAAAATGCATCAAGGATGCTAAGGTATTCTCTAAATTTGATTGTAAATCTGGTTTATTTCAGATTAAGATGGAGGATGCTAGCAAGAAATATACGGTATTTTTCACACCACAAGGGAATTATATTTGGAACGTGATGCCAATGGGATTAGCAAATGCACCCCAAATATATCAAAGAAAGATGGATAATCTTTTTAAAGATTATTTCAAATTCATGTTCGTATATGTTGATGACATACTCATTGCCTCAAAGAACATGAAAGAGTATATTAAACATCTGGAAATCTTTTCAGAAGTTTGTCATAAAGAAGGATTTGTGCTCTCTAAGAACAAAGCAATGATCGCTACAAGACAGATCGAGTTCCTCGGGATCGAGATCGATGAGTCCGGAATAATATATCCTTCAGAAGCATATCTTGGAGAAGGTGCAATGATTTCCGGAAGACCTCAAAGAAAATAAGAAACTCCAGAGTTTTCTTGGAGTAGTTAATTTTGCCGGAATGTTCATAAAGAATCTGGCAAAATGCAGGAAGGTGTTCGGCCCATTGTTAAAGAAAGATGCATATTTTAAATGGGAAAAAGAGCACACAGAATTGGTATTACAACTTAAGGATATTTGTAAAGATCTTCCAAAACTGGCAATACCCAATGACGAAGATGAACTGGTTCTCTACACAGATGCCAGTGATCATTGGTGGGCAGCAGTGCTAACTAAAGCTACACCAAATGGAGAAGTGTCATGTCGATACTTCAGCGATCTATTTTCAAATAACGAAGCAGCAAGATGACATATCAATGAGAAGGAATTCTTCGCAGTCCGAAAGGCTTTCAGAAAATGGCCTTTATTTCTACTGCCTAAGAAGTTCATCCTTAAAATTGACAATACGAGTGTTAAAACTTTCTTAAAAAAAAGATTGAATCTAAACCTGAGAAAGCTAGATTACTAAGATGGTAAGTCGATTGTCAATATTTTAATTATGAGGTTGTCATTATAAAGTCTAATGGGAATGTTCTTGCAGACTTTCTAACGAGAGATGGAGCCCGGTGAAGCGGACACCATCCTAACGAGATACAGGCATCTCCAAAATAATTTGGATGAGCTTGACAAAGTGATCAACGGCCTGGAGATTAGTGCCACGGTCGTGGGTCGAGTACAACAAGGAAATTTGTTAAAAATTCGAAACGCGATGAAGGCTACTAGATTTTCTAGTTCGAATCTCTGGGACAATCTTTATGTGCCTATCCAGCAGGCAGCTTCGTCATTGAAGCAAAATGCTGAGCTTCAGGAACGGGGCCCCCTAATCTGGTCACCACAGATTCGAGTACTGTGAGCACGAGTTCTAAGTTAGATCCCTATACGAATTTGGCCGAAGAAAAAGTTGAGCAGACGAAGGTTAATCCTTCTGATGTTCCAAGCCAACCCACCACCTCTGGGGTAAAAGAGGGAGAGATCAATCTTAGGCCAATGGCTAGCATCTCTAAGGTTGTTATTAACGAGCTTAAAGTTTCTCCTTTTCAGGTTTATCAAATCATGTGGGAGAAGATTATTACAGGAGCTGGTGTTAATCTAGCATGATGCCAGATTGATCGATCTGGTAAATATCCGAGAATGTGGATGTTCCTAGGAGTCAATCCACAACAAGTCAAGGAATGGTATGATTTTGGAGCCTTAGCTTCGGTTCATACTGAATCACAAGGTTTACCGGAGATCTCAAAACTCCCGAAATGGATTAGAGAATCCGTGAGCGAGACATGGAAAAACAATGACCACCTTGAACGCAGAGATAATCTGGAGTTGAAATTTCTTTCAGTAGCTCCAGAACCATACAAGAATTGGTCTCATCCAGCTTTGCATTTTATAAAGCTGAACATACCAAACAAAATAGCTGGAAACAAAAAATATGTCTGCCCCAGATCACAGGACTCCACTAGTATCAACCTTCAACGATGATTATATCTCTACAAGGAGAGCTTGGGGCTTTTGGGTTTGCCTCATAGAGATGAGGAAGATCAAGGAGAACTTCAAAGTCTTTCAGAAGACGGCGAAATGATCGATCTTGATTAACACCATGACATCGAGAACTTTTACATATGCAGAATATATTTTCGAACTAAAGAGAGAGATTGTATGGAAGAACGAGCTGCCGGCAAGTTCGGAAACTGCCCGAAAGTTTTACAACATGGCCCATTTGGAAGATGGACGGAACGAATCTGCCCGAAATAGAAGAAGGCACTATTCGGGAATCTCCCTGTCATCAAAGACGACAAGGGGAAAGGAAAAGGTGAGCTACCAAAAAAGCAACCGCGGGGACTACCAAGAAAAAACTACTAAGGGAATCCCCGACATGCCTTGATGGGCTGATTCACGAGATGCCCATCCACCGAAAAAGAAAAATGATAGACAGCCAAAGGAGAGCATCCCATGCGGAATAATTGAAGACTGCATAAGATAAGGGTCCACACCCATGTGATCTTGCCAAGACGCACTCAAAAATAATAGAGGACATATGTGTGCTAGTAATGCAAGAATAGAGGATTTCAGACCTCTATATATTCAGGGTAGAAGAAAGCAGAAGGCATCGAACATTACCCTCTGTTTTCTTACAAAATAAATATTGTAATAGTTTGCATTTTGAGAGTTTAATTTCTGTATGAGTGTTGAGAGTGTAGCTACCATAGGTAGCTAAACAGGTCGTCTCCTCCATAAAAGAGATGTACTAATGTAATAAATATATTATGATTTCTCAATAAAAGTTTTGGCTTTTGTTCATCATCTTTTAGAATTTTATTTATGTTCATTACCATGTAAATACTCTACGCCTTGAGGTAGGAAACGAAACGAGGCTGTGCTGGTTACTGCTGAAGGAGTCTGCGTCTGGAACCACATGTTGCGATCGAGTGGTTGAGCTGTAAGGAGCAGTTCGTAAAAATCGGTGGATATGACCCGGCTGTAATCCGGTCAAAAGGTACGAAACTTAGTTTATGTTCTAGAATTTATTATTGACGGAAGCATGATGGGTCTGGTATGGTCGTAATGGACTATTTCCATTTTAGTAGAATTAATTTTCATAATATATTGCGCAAAGGTTATGTTTTAGAAGAGTGAATAAATTTTGGGATCAGATTTGATAATACCAGAAAGATAGGGGACTAAATTGCTCTAACTGTGGCAAGTGTACAATAAGGGTATTGGGCATCAGATGCACATAGGACCTACTCAATCTCCAATTGCTACTTCTGACGTCTTCGTCTTGGACGTCTTCTCTCCTTTTCAATTTATTTTTCTTCGTCTTTGTTTGTGTGATAAGGAGGGAATCTATATAGGGCTTGGATTATTATGACTGCTCTTTAAAATATGAAACAAATCCTTATTCTCGTGTCACAAGTCTTTCCATATAATGGGTCTTGGACCCAATCACATTATTCTTTTAATTGGGTTGTATGTGTGCTTCTCCGGCCAAACTTCACTTCACACCATTAATTGGTCCACGATCCTCTTTCTTAGTGCAAAAATATTCCAAACTCACAGAAATAAACAAGAATTATACAATCGGAGTATTTTGAACTAGAAATAAAATAAACAGAAAAATATAAGAGTTCAACAGATAAAAGGCATTACAAATATATTTTAATCAAGTAAAGTTATGCCTATTTTTCTACTTATCATTTGCCCTAGCCTATGCTACCCAAGGTCGACTTTTTTTCAAGATATTATGCACGCTTGATGCTATTTGTTAGATTCTCTCTCTCTATACACCATTCTGGGATTGTAGTTCGGGGTTCACTACAAGAAATTCACAAAATAACGACTACTAATTCAGTCGCTAATATGTCGCTAAAAGGTGATAACGACAGTTTAACGACAGAAATGGTCAGTAGTAATATGGCTAGTCGCTATATATAGCGACGGATCTTACAGTCCGTCGGTAAAAAATTACGACGGAGTGGCGACAAATTGCCGACAGAAATTACCTAAAAAATCTTACATAATTACAACAATCTGCCGACAGAAATATTGTCGGTACAACTATCTGTCGATATTTTGCGACTACATTCTGTCGTTAATCTGTCGGGAATTGCCGACTGCATTGCATGTCGGTAACTTTTTCTGTCGTTATTCCGTCGCTATTTTTTAAAAGCTTTAGTCACTATTCTGTTGCTAAACTTTTTCTGTCGCTATTCCGTCGCTAATTGTTAAAAAATTTAGTCATTATTCTGTCACTAATTGTTGTTATCGCTATTTGGTCAGCAAATACCGACAAACTTTCACTAGCTCAATTATTATTTTTCTGTTGTTATTTTGTCGGTAAATATTTAATTTTAAATTTTTTAAATTATTGGTGTCCTGCCTTCTTTTATATAAAAAAATATAAAATATTCCACAAAACTATTTAAAAATAATATAACCAAAAAAAATCAACATCCGAATATCAAATTGAAGTCTAAATATTCCCATAATCGTCCAGACAAGTTCAAAATCCAAACTTTATACATAGATCGATATGCTTAGCACAATACAAGAATGGATATATGATGTAAGTTTACACCAAAAAGCAAAAGAAACAAGTAGAGTGAAAAAAAGAAATCTGAGACGAGAGCTAGAAATCCGTGTGCCATCTGGTGCTGATAAGGTAGGTACCCACAGACTCCACTATATGTTCCATCACTCCAATTGTCAAGTATTACAAACCGAAACTGCCGATGCTTTTTTCAACCGAAAATCCACTAGCAGTTTTCTCGATGCTACATTAGTAAAAAACAATCAGTATCATTATCCACATATTTTACTAAGTGTAACTATATGTTTTACCTTATAGAGAGGTGCTAAGATCGAATGGAACAGGCAGACATGTAGGAAGTAACGACTCGAACGGTACAAGATGTTTAGAGGGCAGAGCATGATGGCAATTACAAGCTGCAAAGAAACAAAAATGTAATTCTGTATAAGTCTAGTCTACTTGAAGATGCATATATAGTTAAATTTTGATATGAAAACATATTTTGCAATTACCACTACTACTCCAAGAGGTAGAAGTTCTGTTATGCCTTGATAATCTTTCGTAATCGGATCCATTTCCATATCGAGATTGGCAAGAACACTGCCTAAGGCTAGCACACTCAAACAGAAACTGAGCAGCAGAACCTCTTTGTAGCCTAACTTATTACCCTCACCTTCCTTATTTTCTACATGGTCCAACTCTTAACTATTACAAGCCAAATGTTTCATGTTTCATAACTGGAAAACCGAAAACTAATATCCAAAGAATATCAATACTTCAAAATTAATTCCAAATAATATCCAGATGCTAATATATTAATATATTCACACATGCTTCATAAAAATGTCCAATGACAAACAGGCACCATGATAATGATTAAACAAAGTCACAGTTCAATTTTACCTTTGCAACTCCTGCAGATTTCTTGTCAAAGTAACTCGGTCCCTGAACTCTGAAGGACTACCCATGTCAACAGCCAAAATCTCATCAGTGGCCTTATGAGAACTGCATCAACTAGTTCCAGCTGAGATTTCAAGGGAAGTTCATAGTTAAGGGGCAGAAATATCAATCCATTTTGTGTTGGACACATTGGGAAGGCACCTCTCTGCAAAATGTAGGATAAGAGTATGAATGATTCTGGTAAAGACTTCATGAATCATGAGCAGTCATTTATCAGACTAGCACAAGAAATTCATGCCAAAAAGTACAAAGTATAATCCCTGTACGGCAATGAACGTGATTAAGACAACATACACAGGTATACATTGTAAACTCACGAGAAGGCTTCATCGCATAGCCCATTGTCATGGTGTCTATACCCATTGCCTATGACAAAGAAACATAAATTGGATAAACGTGTGGAAATGATATACAGTGCAAACTTCACGTCCAAAGAAGTATGTATGCTTGTTGTATCATGAATCAGACCACGTCAAGGTTCAAAGAAATTACAGATGAATTCAAATATAATTTACCTAACAAAATCTACACTGGAAGACAAAGGTTACACCATATGAAAACGGAACAAATGCAAGTACCTCTCTATTCATATTGCAGATCAACATAGGTAGTTCTTCAAGTTTTTGTATACATACACTTGACATCCCAATTGCAACAGCATAAGGAGCATCTGTGATGAAAAGACAATTCATTTTAGCAGAGAACTAATCTTCTACAGTTTGATGAATGCAAGATTTCCCAAACAGACATCCTAATGAGTAGCATAACAAGGAGAGCAAATAGTTTTAGAATAATGACGAAAAAGTTATCAGAGATTTGGAAGAAAGTAAAGCATACCATTGGGTGATTGTTTTTCAGCAGATCCTGTAGAAAAAAAATGAAGCAAATAAGATGGTAAAGTATAACTCCTCAATCAGAGATGGTGACATATACATGTCGCACTGAACGGATGGGTCACTGAACCGACGGCCGATTAATCGTTTTGCATCTGCACCGGAGAACAAACACCGGTAAGCAATCATAATCCACCAGAAGTATAAAATAAAAAATAAAAAAATAACCAGGTATTTTCGAAATTCATATTGCCAAATCAATCCACAAACTAACAGGAAAAGGACGCAATTGCACAATGCAGCTTCATCATCACTGGTAAACATTCAACTAAACAAAGAATTCATGCTTCTGGTTCAATTACTAATTTACTAATTCATATAAAAACGTGTGGTCAGGTTTCCTAGTAAGAAGTTGCAATAGAATCAACGAAGGCATAGGGAAAAAAACATGAAAACCAGGAATTGAATTCACAGGACTAATTCACCATGGCAGAAAACACTACTTCGATAAGCAATTTAAAAAACAAGGAACAACTCAAAACAAATTTCGTCAAAGTAGAAACTCACCAAAAATAGTGTTGACAGGGTTCATCGCGACCTGATTCTTCGCGGCATCACCGATGAGTCGTTCCGTGTCGGTGAAAGCGACGTAAGACGGCGTCGTGCGGTTTCCCTGATCATTGGCTATGATCTCAACACGATCGTGCTGCCACACACCGACGCATGAGTACGTCGTCCCCAGATCAATTCCGATTGCCGGTCCTTCTCCCTTCCCCGCCATTGATGACAATAACAGCAAACAGAACTACAATATAATTTGTAACGACGAAAACTATCAGAGAACTCAAAATTTTGTGGAGATCCTGAAAATTCTTAGCAATGTTGAATGAGGGAGGAGAAGGAGGTTGTGGTTAAATAGCAGAGAGAGTCTAGAATGTTCTCGTGTTTCCTAATTCGGAGATTCCGTTTTTGGCTTCCCGTCTTCTGGGTTGTTCTAGAGATTTCTCTTCACGTAGTCAAATTTTCTATTGGCCCTTCAAATTGGATATGGGTCCCACTACCTTTTCATTTACTTCCCAACAGTGTTTTCCTTTTCGGTTTTTTTTTTTCTTTTTTTTTCAGGAGAATATTTTCTTATTTTTTAGGAAAGATACTAATATTTTTAGGAAAGTAATATTGTGTGATACAAGGAATTTTTTTAAGATGAATAATTGAAAAATATGAAGAGTTGAATAGTTTTTGGTAACTTTATTTTTAAATTTATTATCTTTTTTAAATAAATTTTATCAATATATTTCTTCGAAAAATAATAAGTTAGATGTTGTCATTTGATTAATTGATGAAAGTTACAGATGTATTTATTCTAAATTTAGTAAATTATTCATGTTGTATTTTAATTTATCAATATATTCGGTTATTATTATTTATGTTTCCATCTTTTTATTTAAAAAAATATAAAGTTGTGATTCAGTATTGTAGATATTTTTGTTAAATGTTTCTTTTTCTTTTTCGCACTTCAGTGGTATTGTCTTAACATTATTATTTGATAAAGACAGACTTCGGGTATATTTGGTTGGGGTTGAAGCCTATTGCGACATTATTGACTGAGATAAAGTAGTTGATGGTTGTAAAAAA
>JAUEKW010149618.1:0-18555 GCA_032274785.1 Ajuga reptans
GAAATGCATTCCAAAATATGCCAAACCAAGGAACTAATCAGATACAAGTGGTAAAGCAATTTCGCCGTCATGATCCACCCTAGTTTATTGGGCGTGAGAGACCCTAGTATGTGGAAGAATGGTTTAGGTCTCTTGAACGTACCTTTATGCTCACGAGATTTTCTGATGGATATCTAGTTCTTTGCGAGGAGCATCAATTGGTTGAGGATGCTCATCATTGGTGGGAGGGGTATTGGAGGACGAGGTCTCAAAGAAAAAAGGATGCCTTAACTTGGAATAACTTTAAAGAGATAGTTATGAAAAATACTACCCATAGTTCTATCGTGACCAGATGTAGCGCCCAAATCCCACTTTCGAGATTGAGGTGCCACGTTTGTGACAAATACATACATTCATTCGTTTAAAAACTTTATAAAAATAAGAGAAGCAATTGTGGTACTTGAAAGTAGTCTTTATTCTAAAAATACGGAAAATAAAATTTTGAAAAACATGCGGAAGCGTTTTAATAATACAGACTTAAAATATAAATTATTCACGTATTATAGCAAAATAGTTATAAATCATTTTGGGCCCAAAGTAGAATCGAATGAAGACCATGAGATTCGCAACAGCCTGTTGTACCTCTCCTTCATCCCGAAATGTTTGTAGAGGGTATGAGTTTCGAAAAACCCGTGGATAACTCATCAAGCAGTTATGTTATGTAGGAAAAATACAGTTAATCACATATACATTCATATAAAGGGTAAGACCCTCTAGGGTTAGGGTTTTGTATCTCTCTTGGAGATAATTTCGACCTCAACGTTTCTTCGTGAGGAATGGTCTCTTTGATCATGACGGCTTCTGGTTTCTGTGTCTATCACCCATTTGATTCCTATTGAGTCTTCTTTTTTTGTTTCTGTTGAGATCCATTTGGGATCGCGTATTCCTGCTGGGGCAAACATTATTGGTGAATCTATCTTTTTTGTTTTTCTGTTTGTTATCTTTCTGTGCAGGGCAACATCAGGCTGTAGTGGATCCAGAAATCTTTAGGATTTTAGCAGATACTTTGTGTATATTCTATGGCTGATGATGGATCTAGATCTGTGTCGGAAGCGGAGGATGAGGCATCGTTGAGGATATATGTGGAGGAAGAGGATGTGGGAAGGAGATCCACGCTATGTTTGATTGGTACATTGCTCACGAATAAGCATTTTAACAAATATGGTTTTCTCGAAGCGATGCGTAAGGCGTGGGCGCCGAAAAGAGGAATGATCGCAAGAGCGATACGGACCAATCTCTTCTCCTTTCAATTCAAGCATATCGAAGATCTAGAACATGTTCTTTCATTAGAGCCGTGGCATTTTGAAAAAGATCTTGTTATGATTAAGAAACTGGAGGTAGATGAACAATCGTCTAGTGTGCGTATCACGCATACACCGTTCTGGGTAAGGATGTATGACCTACCAATGGCTGCACGTAAGGAGCAACATCTAAAATGTGTGGGGGGGTGTGGCAGGCTCGTAGAAATTGATGAACGGACACTAGAGGGTTTTGCACGTAGTATTCGAATGAAAGTGTTAATTGACGTGAGCAAACCGTTGAAACTGGGAACTAAGATTATGATACGGGAAAATCAGAGTCTGTGGATACCGTTCAAATACGAGCGGTTGCCATCGTTTTGCTATATTTGTGGACTTCTTGGCCATATGAAGAGAGAATGTGATGTGATTGAGGACCATAATGAAATTGTGAATATGAGTGAGGATAAATTCCCATTTGGCGATTGGATTAGAGCATCGTCAATGAAACATGTGAGCGTTAAGGTGGACGAGGTTGCACGTGAACACAGTAATATGGCTGCTCGTCGGAATCTATTCACTAAATTCCACCAAAATAAGGAACAAACAGGTATGTCTAGCAATGATGACGATGGTACGAAGAGTGGGCCAGGTTTTAGAAGCAAAGATGTGAATGAGCTTGTTGATGGCATAAAGCAGGTGGTGGTCCTAGATAAAGGTGAAGCAGCTAGTACCCATCCAACAGAGACTGAGGCAACGATTGTGAATAAGTTCACCACGAAACTACCCATACAAAAATCCCAACCAGACCCACTGCCAAAAAATAAACACCAAGAAACCCCAGTGCCACAACATAAACAAAAGCATAACCCAGCAGACCCAAACATCTCTCTAACCCAATCACCCCAATCCTCTATACCAACACCTTCCACCCCAAAACAGAAAAAAATAGAAGCCACAAAACCCTCTGACGCCTACCCAAACATCTCTCTAACCCAAAACCCAATCCTGCCCAACCTACATAAATATCCCCCGTCACACATATATTCCAAGCCACTGGACTTAAACAGCACTCCACTTACCACCTATACAGAATCCACACAAATCACACCTATCTCTAACCTTATCAGCATGCTCAACCCAAACCTCCAAACTACTTTTCCCACTGATGCTAACCCAATCAATCACCCGAACCATACCAAGCCACCATTATACCCCAACCTGTTAAAGCAAATTAAATCTGAGGCAGTCGAAAGACCCAAAAAATGAAAACCGATCATCATGCTGAGGGACCGCAGAAAGGATGTTATGGAAAGAGGTGTGGGCCAGCCGACTTGTGGAGTTAAGCGTGGCAGCATGGATATCCAGGACGATACAATGAAACGACCAAAATATGAAGATAGTGATATGGCAGCATTCACTAAATCACCAGCGGCGGAGGTTGCAGAGCAACCCCGCCGAGCACAATGAGTATTATAAGCTGGAACTGTCACGGGCTTGGGAACCAAGCGACAGTTCGATCATTGAAGAAGCTCCTACATGAGGAAGATTCGAGCCTCGTCTTCCTCATGGAAACAAAGTTCAAAGTTCACCAAATGCAGAGGCTAAATGTACGTAGTCTACATTATACGGGTTGCTTCCCAATCCAGTGTGAAAGTGAAGGTAGTTCGAGACGGGGGGGCCTGTGTAAGCTATGGAAGGACCCGTATGAGTTGGAATTAATCTCTTATTCCCATAATCATGCCACTTTCAAGGTACGGTGTGCAGAAGACCCTGAAGAATGGATTTTGACGGGTATTTACGGTTGGCCTGAAGCTCAACATCATGATAGAACTTGGCAACTAATGCGCAGAGTTTCTCCAGGGGAAAGTAGGCCATATATCTTCATGGGTGATTTTAATGAGATAATGTGGCATGTAGAAAAAACGGGGGAGCTGATAGATCACTAACGGCAATGTATAACTTCCGTTTGGCCATTCTGATTGTGGCTTACGGGACTTGGGGTACTCGGGTCATCCTTTTACATGGACGAATGGCCAGGAGGGGCATCATAATATTCAATGTCGATTGGACCATTTTCTTGCGAACGACAAGTGGTGCAGTATTTTCCAGCTGCGAATGGTAACAAACCTAATCAGACTACATTCTGACCACTATCCAATACGTTTACAATATGGGGCTCGGCAGGATATCGAAGGAGGCAGAGGGAGAAATCATCGGAAAAAGCTATTTCATTTTGAGAAAATGTGGATGTCGCACGATAATTGTGAAGAGGTTATTAGACGGGGATGGAATGATGGGTCTTCAGACTTACCATATGTCACACGAGTGAACCAATGTGCTTTGAGTTTGCGAGAATGGGATGTGAAAGTTTTTGGAAATATAGCTCGCAAGATAAAAAGGCTCAAGGAAAAACTGTTAAAACTCCAAAGCAGGCACCTACCTCATGTGTGATTGCGGAGTGTAAGAACACCGAGAACGAGTTAGACGAAGCAATGAAGCTGGAAGAAACAATGTGGTTCCAGCGCTCGCGGGCGATATGGTTGAAGGATGGCGATCGGAACACATCTTTTTTCCATAATAAAGCCAATCAACGAAGAATGAGGAATACAATAGATAAAATAAAGAATGCAGATGGGGTGTGGGTTGTGAATAAGCCAGAAATAACATCAGTGATACGGAGCTTCTACATGGATCTCTTTCGATCGGATGGACCATCGAATATGCATAAAGTACTGGATTTCATTGAACCCAAAGTGAATACGGAGATGAATGCTCGCCTGACAGCCCCCCTACACGGCAAAGGAAATTCAGAAAGCATTAAAACAGATGCACCCTGCAAAAGCTCTAGGTCCGGATGGTATGTCTCCTCTTTTCTTTCAAAATTATTGGCATATTGTGGGTGATAATGTTGTGTCTACTTGTCTTGATATTCTTAATAATCACTGTGATCCCTCCCACTTGAACCATACTCATATTGTCTTAATTCCAAAGGTTAAACATCCAGCATCTCCAAAGGATTTTCGTCCTATTAGTTTATGTAACGTTATTTTTCGTGTTATTACTAAAGCCATAGCAAATAGGATGAAACTTGTGCTAAATCATGTTATATCCCCATATTAGAGTGCATTTATCCCTGGAAGACTTATCTCTGATAATGCGATGGTTGCTTTTGAATCCTTTCACTATATGAAAAAAAAAAAGAGGAAAAAGGGGTGTGTTAGCTTTAAAATTGGATATGTCAAAGGCATATGATAGGGTGGAGTGGTCTTTCTTAAGAGCAATGTTAGAGAAGATGGGTTTTGTGAAGGAGTGGGTAGACTTAGTGATGCGTTGTGTAACTACAGTGTCGTACTCTGTCCTTATAAATGGTTCACCTACGGAGATATTTCATCCACAAAGGGGCCTCCGCCAGGGAGATCCATTGTCACCTTACCTATTTTTATGCTGTGCAGAGGGATTTTCTACTCTTTTACAGGTGGCGGAGCGAAGGGGAGAAATTACTGGCTTGCGAGTGGCTAGACAGGCACCAGCCATCTCACATTTATTCTTTGCCGACGATAGCATTCTGTTCTTCCAAGCAACACAAAATGAATGTGCAAAAGTAAAAGAGATAATCATAAATTATGAGACAGCATCCGAACAACGGATAAATCTGGACAAAAGTGAGCTCACTGCAAGTCATAATGTTGATGAACAGAAGAAGGCGGAGTTTGGCGAAATGTTGGGTGTGAGTGGGGTTGAGAAGTATACAAAATATCTGGGTTTGCCCACTTTGATTGGCAGGTCAAAAAAACAAGTGATTGGTGTGATCTTGGAGAGAGTTATAAGCCGGCTAAAAAATTGGAAGGAAAAATTGCTGACTAAAGCGGGACGGGAAGTACTTCTTAAGGCTATTATCCAGGCAATCCCTACATATGCAATGAGTTGTTTTATGCTTCCAGTAACAATTTGCCAAGAAATAGAGAGTGAGATTGCTCGATTTTATTGGGGTTCGACAAATGAAGGTCGAAAGACTCATTGGGTAAGCTGGAGAAAACTGACAAGACCAAAGGACAGAGGAGGTCTGGGATTCCGAGAACTCCACTACTTCAATATGACGATGCTTGGGAAACAATATTGGTGGTTATTGAACAATCCCGAATCGCTGACTGCCCGCGTGTTAAAAGGCCGTTACCATCCTCGAACTGACCTTGGTGTTGCAACATATGGATACCAACCAAGCTACCTCTGGCGTAGCATCCTTCAAGCAGGAGAACTCGTTGATAAAGGTCTGGCATGGCGAGTAGGAAACGGACAGTCGATTGATATGAAAAGGGATAGATGGCTGCCAATTGATAAATTTACTAGGCCTACCTCGGCTGATGCTCAATATCATCCGAGCACACTGGTATCAGATTTAATTGATGTCGAGAGGAAGAAATGGAGAAAAGAACTCGTGGAACATATTTTTGATATTGAGGAGGTGAATTACATTCTCTGCATCCCCTTGAGCATGCGACTGCCAGGGGATCGACGTATTTGGCGATTCACCAAGTCTGGTAAGTATTCGGTACGCACAGCTTATCATGTAGCAGTGGAAAAGTTTTCTAATATTGCACATGGCCTTCCCTGCTCAAGTGGCGAGAATAAACTATGGAGAAAAATCTGGAACATCAATACCCTCCCAAAGATATGCCACTTCATATGGCGGGCTTGCTTGGATGCCCTTCCGACTCGAATGCAGCTAAGGAAGCGAGGTATGGGAGAGCATGTGGTATGTGAGCTATGTGGGCTGGAAGAGGAAACGTTGTCTCACCTGATGCTAAGATGTACAGCGGCGTCAAGAGTATGGGATTTTAGTCCATTGCGGATAAGACTAGTCATCGGAGAAGAGTCATCTTTTCGAGTTGCCTTGTGGAACCTAATGGAAAAATTGCCACACGAAGGGGTGGAGCTACTGGTGATGATTGCTTGGAACCTTTGGTTATATCGCAACAATTTCTACATGGAAAATATACCTTTCGACGCTGCAAAGGTGTTCCAAATAGCATATAGCAGATGGGTTGAAATGGAGCAGCAGAAAAAGAAAAGTAGTTCCATTCCATTGCATGCGGTCGTTGAGGAAATGTGGCAGAAACCTACAGCTAATCAGCTCAAGCTAAACGTCGATGCTGCTGTTTATAAAGACGGCTTCATGGGGATGGGATTCGTGGTGAGGGACGAGGATGGCGAGGTGCTAGCGTCGGGAGTAAGGAAGGAACGAGGCAAGGGCAGTTCAACACTCTTGGAAGGATTGGCTATGAGGTATGCCATGCATACTTCAGTACTGTGTGGCTTTGCAAATTTAGTTGTGGAAAGTGATAGTCTGAATCTGATAAACGCATTACATGGAAGCGAATGGGATAATGCGTATGGAACACTTTTAATTGAAGACATTCACAGGCTTGCACAAGAGCTAAATTGCATGGGTTTTGCACATACTCCTCGACAAGCAAACATGGTTGCACACACACTTGCACACTACGATATTGATGTGGATCACGAGAAAATATGGCTTGAAGAATTTCCAACAGAAGTTAGTACATTTGTACGCAATGATGTAGGGCGATTGCCCAACAGCTAAGGGTTGAATGAAATATCATAGTTTTACTCTCAAAAAAAAAAGGGTAAGACCCAACTTTTACGGGGTCCAATACCAAACCCAACTCATACAGGGCTAATTTCTGTGGCCTAACTTTTACAGGGTCCAATCCAACTCATACGGGGTTAATTTCTCAGGCCCAATTTTCACGGGGTCCTGTACTTTCCATAATATGTATAGGAACGCAATATTAATCGAAATCAATAAGCATTACACTATAACGTTTCTGTCACATAATAATGATATAACAATATTAGTCACGCCCATATTATAACTGAAAGCTAACTTGCAATCATAATTATCCACATCTTCACATTTTAGAAAGCGGGTCCCTTTCCTTTTTGGTATGTGGTTATTTCTTCCTTGTTGTATGTTTGTTCTCGGTGGTTCAATCATACGGTTGTTTCCTAATGGTGGGGCTCTGCCATTACCGGTATTAAAATTTCGGGCCACATGTCCTGGCTGATGGCATTTATAACAAATTCCCTTTCCAGCCAAGCATTCTCCATAGTGGGATTTGTTACACTTATGGCAACGGGGTTTGATTATGGCGTTGGATGTAGGAACGATGCTAAGTGGTGTAACCCTTCTCACTTGGTTATTTTTGGGATGGTTCATATTACGATTATCTCATTTTCTTTTTCCTATGAATTCATGTGGCCTCTGATTGTATTCTATGTTCTGGCTTATGGACACTATCTGTGATCTCTCGAAAATTTTACTATAGCGTATTACCCTTAATCCTGACACAATACCTCCCACTTCTAGATGTAAACCTCGCTCAAAACGTCTAGCTTTCCTCTCATTCGTGTCCACTAGATGTGGAGCATATTTATATAGTTGGTTAAACTTACGTTTGTATTCTATCACATGACTAGTTCCTTGACGTAGGTTAACAAATTCTACCTCCTTGAAATCTCGAAGAGATTGTGAGAAGTAACGGTTAATAATGGCTTCCTTAAAGTGATCCCAAGTTATGTTCTACTTCTGTTCATCAGTTATAGTCCTTTCGTGTGATGTCCACTAGTGGCTAGCATCTTCCGCGAATTGAAATTTCGCACAAGATATCTTTTGGTAATCTATCATTTCCATATGGTCGTAGATACGCTCAATTTCTAAGATCAATTCTGTAGCTACAGGTCCTAACCTACGATTAAATCTGGGTGGTGCAAAACGGCGGAATTATTCTATTACGTCATTATTTCTTGGTGCTACTGGCTGCGTAACTTGTGCTCGTGGGGGTGGTACTTATGTTTGTTGTTGGATATAGCCTTGGAGAGTTGTGAAAAACTCTCTGGCCATATCTGCTCTTGAAGCTCCGTTAGGCGGATTAGGTGGTGCTTGTCCTGTGGAATCTACGGAAGGTTCTCGTTCAGCTGCACTGCATGTTGCCGTCTTGTTCGTGCCATAATGTAACTGCGCTTAAAATATGCCTTTATCGATAGATGTTTTCATAAACTGGCACTGAAATTATACCAAGACAGTAATCTATCTTTCCTAGGGCACGATCCCAATGGACATGTGCTACATGCTTCCTAGCAGTTATCTTAGTAGGTATTGTACAGTTTCAACCAGATATTAGGATCAATTTTTCTTTGTGTTTTCCCTAACCTGAAAAAATTTCCTTTTTAAACTCATACTTTCTCAAACACTTACTTTTTCTCACGTTTCCTACCATTTCTCCAAAATTTCACAGCAATCATAACATAACTGTAATTTACGTCAAACTTCTTATAAGAAAATGAAAACTGAGAATATTTCAAAATTATGCTAATGCCAACTCTTTTATTACTGTAAAAATTTAAAATGACATACCTTGGAGCATGTGCAGGTCCGTTAGCGTGATCTCGGTCCTCTTGTTCACTTCCACAATTTTTCAAAAAATATTTTCCCCAATTTTGTAAAACCTTAACGATTTTGGAAAAAGGTTCTTTGAAAAGTTAGCATTACTTATCCGAGGATAGTAATTGCTCTAATACCACGTTTGTGACAAATACATACATTCTTTCACTTAAAAATTTTACAAAAATAAGCGGAACCAATTGAGGTACTTGAAAGTAGTCTTTATTCCAAAAATACAGAAAATAAAATTTTGAAAAATATGCGGAAGTGTTTTAATATTATAGACTTCAAATATAACTTGTTCAGGTATTATAGCAAAATAGTTATAAATCATATCGGGTCCAAAGTAGAGTCGAACGAAGCCCCGAGATTCGCAACAACCCGTTGCACCTCTCATTCATCCTGAAATCTTTGTAGGGTATGAGTTTCGAAAAATCCGTAGATAACTCTGCAAGTAGTTGAATTATTTAGGAAAAATACAGTTAATCACATATACATTCATATAAAGGGTAAGACCCAACTTTTACGAGGTCCAATACCAAATCAACTCATACGGGTTAATTTCTGTGCCCAACTTTTACGGGGTCCAACCCAACTCATACGGAGTTAATTTCTCAGACCCAACATTCACAGGGTCCTGTACTTTCCATAAGCATTACACTGTAACATTTCTGTCGTATAATAATGATATAACAATATAAGTCATATCCATATTATAACTGAAAGCTAACTTGCAATCATAATTACCCACATGTTTACTTTTAAGAAAGCGGAGTCGGGGTAGTGTCCTTCGCGTGCTCCTGAACTCAGCCCGCAAACTTAGCACCAGTTGTCCGTAAATCCTTTGTCACATAGCGGGTTCCTTAAATATTTTAATAGAATTTCTATTCTCAAATAATTCCAAGTATAGAACTTTTAGGACTTAGGTATTTTATCAAAAATCAAACATGAAATAAGGATAATTACAATTTCGCTGCCAAACTATTAACAGTTTTGCACTTCAGTATATAAACTATTAAACTTGACTAAACCACCACCAACCTATATAAATATTATTATTTTAAAGCTATCGGACCAAATTCCGGCCAAATACATTGCATGTGACTTACACACACAATCTTTGGGGGGAGGGGGTAATTTCGTATTTTAATTGAAAAAATGCTTAATATATAAAATAAAATAAAATAAAAATGATAAAATATTACTCATGTGAGTTGAAGAATAAAAATATTTTGGACCCATGGTTTTTTTTTGGGTCTTGAATTAATTAGTTTTGGCCCTCTCCGTGAGAAATTTATCGGAATCTAAAAATATTCCGTTAAGTTTTAAAAAAATTCTTTAAATTATTTTATATTTTAAAGTTTTTAAAAGAATATTTTAAACAAATATTTTTTTAATAATTTTTATAAAATTAATTATAAAAAAACTTTATATTTTTATCGAAACAATTATAATTTTTTAATTTTAAAGTATTTAAAAAAATATTTTCAAAAAAATATTTTTTTTATATATTTTATCCTATTTTATTTTTGAAAAATCTAAAAATAATTCATAAAATTATTTTAAAAAAATCTTTACTTTACTCAACATAATTTTTGAAAATATAAATTAATTTTTGAAATTAATAAATAATAAATAAATAATATTAAATATTTATTTATATAATTAACAAATAATTTCACATAGCACGTATTACATACGTCTCGATTCTAGTAGCATCACCCATACAACATTATCATACAAGAAACAAAATATCTAATTACTATTCACAAATATCTATTTACTATTCACAAAATATCTATTTACTATTCATATTTTCGAAAAATAATTAAAAAAATTCATAATATTTATTTTCATTTTTCTTCCATCCTATAATTTTTTTCATATATTTTAGGTCAAGAATTTTAATTTTTACCTTTTTCTTTAATTATCTCAAGAACTCTTCTATTCTTTTAAAAATTCATAATTCAATTTTCCCTTGGAATAAAATTCCACAAAATATTTTTTATTTTTATAATTACTTATATAATATAGTTGTATCCAAAGAAAATCAAAATAAAATTATTTACTATTTTCCCTAGAAATAGGCGAAACATCTACGAATAGATATCATATATAAAATTTAAAAGTTATAGATATCTTATTTTCCTTATATTTTCTACTAGAAACCTATTTTCTTTCAAACTTATCCCAATAATTTAACCACATAAATAACACTTAATATATATTATTAATCTGTAAATTTAAAAAATTTAGTTCATATTTTCTTTTAAAAACAGATAATTAGAAAAACTATTTAAAAAGTTTCTAAAATACATATCTCACCCTTTAATTCTCTTTCAAATTGTTTCAATTATCAATATACCATATAAATAACTTAATTATTATACCTATTTACATCATAAAATAACATTTTCAGAATTTTAAAAAAATTTAAAAATGAACAGCCCATTTTTTTTTGAAAATAAAAGAAAGAAAAGAAGAAGTAAAATATTTATATCTTCTTTTAATCCCTTTTTAATTTATCCAACACAAAATCTACAGTACAAATAACTTATTACACATATATACATTATAAAATATTTTTTCCAGATTTAAAAAAAAAAAATCCTCCACCCCCTTTTTTCCAAAAAAAGAATAATATGAAGAAAAATAAATTAAATGTTCATTTCAACTTTTAATCATCTTTTAAACTATCTAACCACAAATATACACATAAATATATTATAACACATATATATTTCATAAAAATAAATTTCTCAAATTAAAAAAAAAATCGGCATTATAACGACCCTAAACGGGCTCTTAAATCAAAATTTAGAGAGATAGGAGAAATTTATTTTTATCGAGATCCAAAGCTTGTAAATGACATAATCTAAATAAAGAGAGTAAATGACGTAATTTAAAGAAAGCAGTAAATATATAGAAGGGTTGAACCCCTATTATCGTATTTACATAATAGTAGTCATAAAATAATATTTTATCTTTCAAGTTTGTGTTTGCTGGGTAACTTAATGTTTAGTTTTCAATATTACTGATAACTTTAAATGAAACCTAAGTTAACAATATGCATTAAGCTATTCGGCATATTGATTATTTCAATGTTATTACTATTGATGAAATCATAAGTGTGTACATATATATTTTCTTGTTCGGTATTGTATTTGTGAACTACATTTTCGTCAATTTTTATGTGCATTGATTTTATTGTTTTGAATGTCGTATAAGTTATTTTAGTTAAACACTGATATTTTTCTTGGTTCTTATGAATTTGAATGGTATCTATGCAAACATTCTCTTGCTCCCATTGGTGCAGAGTCTCAATTGGAAGTCTGTGGTTCCTAAATCCAACAATGCTTCATCATAAAGTTCATCATAAAGTTTGAGAAGTGACATAGAAAAGAATCGTGTTTCTATCAAAATAATTTGATGATTTGTATCAGGATCAATGTATAACATCATTTACCCCATGTGCATAAGTAAAAATGGGCTCACATAGGACATTGGAAATGCACACTAAAATGCCTATCAGTTATGGGTTATACAATATAGCTGCAACTTTACTTTATTCGCATCAAACTCACTGTTAATCAATAATTTATGTTTACCAGTTGGTAACTGGATTTAGCCTGATATTTTTTTACATTTACGCATATTTGGTTACGCAGTATATATGCCTATTGTGCCTCACGGCGCACCAAAATGAGTCTTTAAAGACGATTACGTATTTATATTGGATATTGATTTCTAACTCTTACCCGCTATTTGAAATTTTTGACAAGCGAGATCTGTTTACCGCTAAATTTGCGGATTGTCACTATAATGAGACAATCTTCTCATCGTTAGGGAGCGATAAGAGAAGGATTTTCTAAGGGAATGACATGAAGTATTTCCCAGTTGTCTCATTAGATCCCACACTTCACAATGTAAAAGTGAAGTAAGACAAATTATCAATCTTCGAAGCATAGAAATTTTGATTGTTGATGCATTTGCCAAAATCGCTAAAGTGACAAGATCATATATACCAGCTGTAAATGTGTCTGTAAGGTTAAAAGTCCCCTTTTAGAGGTACAATACCGCAGGTAATGTGTTGAAACCCACTTAGTAGAGATGTGGTTGAGGCCGCGGCTCCCAAAAGAAAATGAGGAACGCCATGTGGTTCAATAAACACCTGCCCAAGGAAGACAGCATGTATGACACAACTTGATTTAATCATCAATGAAAAGATTTACTATTATGAAATTATCTCTAATTGATTATGTCCATGAATCATTATTGAAGGACGCTCCGAAGTTTGATATGATTACAGAGAACAAAGAAATTTGAATAGATTATTATAGTATGAATGAGATGATGGAAAGATTTTCTACATTAATTATATTGTTACTCAAGGAATCATAGAGCACGATGATATCGATCCATGCACGCTTTATTGCAATAAGTCGACACAAGTATATTGACCTAAATGAAAAGAATCAATCCAGGTAGATCTTGATTCTATTACAAAACAACATGTATTTAGTTTGGTAGTGCTAGCTTCACCAAGTGTAAAGCATATAAGACATAAAAATAGGTTTTATCGGTAAACGTAGTGAGAAGAATAAAGTCATGAGATACAAAGCTTGCCTTGAAGCAAAAAGTTTTCTCACAACGCTCTAAAATTGACTATGAGGAGATATACACTCACACAACAGACGTTACGACGTTCTACAAATAAGTTTCCAAAGAATTGGAAATGTAGCGTAGTAATGTGGTTATAACATATCTCTTTGGGGATGTTATAGACGTAATAGGCACTCTTAAAGAAATAAGAGAAACAATAAGATATTTGTTATTAGAATTTAAGATAAAGGATCATGGAAAAACTGGGCACTATCTATTTCTGAGCTAGAAGATCGAATTTGTAGAATATTAGTTCCTCAGTTCGCATATATCCAAAAGATGATCAGGCGATTTAATATTGATAAAGTGCAATCTGTTAGCACTCCTATGATTGGTTGAAGTGTGGACATAAGGAAGGATCCATTTGTGTCCAAAGGAAATGACAAAGAACTATTGGGAGATGAAATATCCTACGTAAGTGAATCGTACGTATTATTTTACTAAGCTCAATGCGCTCAACCAGATATTACTTACTAAAAGAACTTGTTAGCTATATTTTACTCAGGATAAAGCAATATTAGTGGAATTATATTAAAAAGAAATTTTGATATATAAAGAAACAATTAACATGAATGTGTTCTTCCCATATTAGAGACATGGGAGATTACAAATTAAATTTTAAACTCTAAAGAAATGTGAAATGATCTCGTACAAAGAGGCAAAAAGGACAACAAATGAAACTGTAACTCCTATAGAAATATTGACGCTACCCCTTTTTCGAAACACCAAATAATACTTTAGTTTTTCTAATTAATTTGGTTACCTCATTAGCTCATGTAAAGATCATTACTAAAATGATTATGTATATGTACTACCATGAGGAATAAGACGACATCTTGGAGATCAACTATACAAACTCTATAGCTACTTCATCAAATCATTCTGAGACCATTATCCTACATGTAGTAGTTCATGAGTTTTTAGGGCTGATGATTATCATCACACACATATACAAGAAGCTCGTGCCTTGAGTCCTACCACTGGAGATGTACTGATATTTATGAAGATACTGCAGTTTGCAGCAAACAAATGGAAGTAGCCTACATTGAAGGTGATAATATGAAGCATGTACCATTGAAATTTTTCTACAACTAGCAACCATAGACTTCCCTTATGATTTATGTAAAATGGAGGAGGCAGAGACTTTCAAAACTCTCTTGATATATATATATATATATATATGTATCATATGAGAGATGCCGACTTCATGGGGAGTCTCAACATAGGTACGTTGCACTCTTTTTTTCTTTGACCAAGGTTTATTTTTTCCCACTGCCTTTAGTTATTTGGCAAGGTTTTAACGAGGGAACAAGTTATACACCATTTACCATTTGACTTGGCACAAGGAGAGTGTTAAAGGAATCAAACAACTAGTGTGTCTTTATCAAAAGTAATTGATGAAGGGCAATTAGACATTCACTTATATTAATATATTTGTGAAACCCTTGTATTTGGTACCCTATATAGAGATGTTTGGTGAATGAAATAATCCTAATTATCTTGCGTCTCTCTTTCTTGTTTCTTTTCTGCTTTCCCTACAATAATTTACACACACACACATACATATATATATATATATGTGTGTGTGTGTATGTGTATGTATAAAAGATGGCCTATGCATCAAATGTATGATAAGAAGTAGACTGACCCTAGCAGGTGAACACTATGTTTGTTAATATTTCCAAGAAAGGGATGTTTGGATGATGGACATATCCAAAGGGTATGTTTGTATTGAATTAAGTGAGATAAATGTGTATTGTAGATATTAAATTAATAGGTTGGTGGATGGAGCTTTGTATTATTATACTGTGATAAGTAATAGGTGATAATTAAACGGTTATTGAGATTGATGAGTTTATATTATTATATTATAAAATGATATAAATAATTATTAGTTGATTAGATGATGATTGAGAAAGTAATTGAATTTTGTGGAGGAGAGTGCAGTTTTGGATGAGGGATGTACCACATCTTTGTCCAAACATTAGTAATCAAATGTGTAGATACAAAGTTGGTGGAAAGACAAAATAAATATCACAGTTTGTTATCTTTCCTCAAGATAGGATTTTCATTTTGGAATTTTGCTTTTTTTTACATATGATATCTTTTTGCTGATTTTTTTTATTTTATATTTAGGTTAGAAAATCCTTTATCCTTTATATACTAAAAGAGAAGTCACTTGGGACAAGTGACATTTCAAGAATTATTTAGGGATAAAACCATTTTAAAATTATTAAAATATTTTAAGAATTTGAATACCTTAATTTTAGGTGTGAACAATAACAACATTAAGATTTCCCTTTTGTAGATAACTAGATATCCACCCGTGCTATGCACGGGAGGTTAGATTTTGTTTTTTATTACAATTCTTTTTTTAATATAAAGGAATATATGTTTTTTTTTTAAAACGCAGAAATATATGTATATTAATTGAATGTAAAATATGTAATGCATAACATATTATAAAATACTTGTATTCACTATTGTATCATAATGGAGAATTGTTTGATATGACAAACCGACATTAAATGTTACTAAACAATGCAAAGTATAAAGTAAAGAAAAATACTAAAAACTAAAGATTTTTGAATACCTTCCTATACACAACATTAATAGTTGAATTGTCCTTATGTTTTTCTCCATAGATATGAGTATTTTTAGCCCACGTCGATTTATGACTCATGACAAAGCAACATACAACTGCCCATTAATGTATACTGGTTTCCGCAAAAATAGACCCACATAAGAAAATGATTATCCTTTACTCTTATTGATTTTCATAGCATATGAAACAGTAAGAGAAAACTGAAGACGTTCAAATTTAAAAGGGACTCAGATACAATAAATAAATGATAAACACATTAGCAAAATAAAAAGGGCCCATTAAGATGTTGCTTAAATAAATGCAAATCAAATAGTAATGGCCCAATAAACATAAACTAATTATAATAGCCCATTAAACATATTTTAAAAAGGAAAAATGGCCTAATAAAAATTAAACATTCAACATAAATAATAGAATATTATCTTAAAAAAAAAAGAATACACACGTATTACGCTACTGTAGCAATAGCTGGACTTTTCAGCTCGAATTCAACAGTCTTGCCAGCTACTTCACAGTTCACACTCATCTGCATACCAAGTTTGTATCTCTCTCTCTCTCTCTTTATTTCTCTCTCTCTCTCTAACCTTTCATCTCCAGACAGCCAGCCTCTGCAAAACGCTCTCACCTGTAGCATGAACTTGCAAAGTTTTGGGATTTTTCAATTTACTTTTCTTCTTGTTGTTGTTGTCGAATCATGTATTGATGAAACATTTTTGTTGTGATGTGATTTGAGTGCCTCTTTGAGTAGCCTGGTGAGTGGCTTATGCTGCTAATCTCGTTTTTGGCTTAGTTAGGAGGCCAATAGAAAAGTTTCAGATCTGAAACTCAAGGCCTTTTGAGTGGACTCTTGCTCTTTTCTATCAACTGTCCTTCAAGCAGCTTTGAACATTACATTTCTCCTCTCTATTGAATAATTCTAACCTTTCATCTCCAATTCCAAACGTTCGGATCTCCACCAAACTTGTCATTTCGACCAATTTCCACAGTTTTGTCAGCACCTTTCATCTCGCGAATGCAAAGTAAGTGAAAACCCTAATCGACCAACATATCTGGTATCACCGCCCACTATTTAGGTAAGATTTGCTTTTCTCACTTGATATACATGTAGATCTGTAAAAAATCAGAAGCATTTTTTGATCTGTTGATGTATATTTTCCTATATCTTAATTTTTCCCCTTCCCCTTTATATATTTTGTCCAGTTTTTAAAATACTTAAAAAGAAACACTATAATATCTTCGATTACTTCAACTAACTATACATGCATAAGTTTGAAGTTGTGAATCCTGTTTATACAAATAATTTTTATCCAACACAATAAATGTTTTGAGTAATTGTTATTATTTAGTTGAGTTTTTTGAAATCTCTAACAGAATGTATTTTATCCATATTTTAGTTAAGTTTCTGCAGGTTTTCAATTTTTGGTAAAATGTATTTATTTTTGTTTAACATAAATTGGGGAATTTCCAGGAAAGAAGTGATGATGTTGCAGCAAAATTAGGTGGAAATTTTATTTTTGTTTGAAGTCTTTTTTTTTTAAATAATGGTTTGTATATATATTCATTTACTTATTTCTAAATTATAAGGCATGTAATAATTAATAGGCAAGTTTGCGTATTTTGAATTTTCGAAAAATTTCATTTTCTTTTGTTTCAACAGAATTTGTGGAACTGTCAATAAATACGTGCTGATCGTGCAGCAAAAATAGGAGGACCGAGGACAACTGTCATCCAGAAAGCCATTTACACAATTGCCCTTCTAAACCGTAAATAAAGCTGAATTTCTTGTTAATTTCAATTTAAAAATAATTCAAAAAACACAGAAAAAAGACACATCATTAGTTGGCTTAGTTAACGAATTTCCTTTTATGTTAAAGGAAGATGTGGTAATGGAATATTTGATCATTATTCATTTTTAAAAATGACTCATCTTCACAAATCATAAAATTACACACACACACACACATATATATATATATATACATATATATATATATATATATTGTTATGCTGATTAAATTATCATACCGTGTTATTCTCTCTTCTTATGTTTCATCGTAAATATCATGTTGTCTTCTTTTTTTCATCGCAATTATCATTTTTTCATTTGATTATATGGATTCTTTGGATAGAGAAGAAAACAATCTTTTACAGAAGTATGAATTCTTATTTTATATTTTGTTCAACATATTTTTACTATTTCTTTATTCATCAGGTAGCATTTTCTTATCTACATGCTTTGAATCTTTTTTCTAGTTGTATAGATGACATCAGCATTCGGCAAAATGTGCTGAACATCGAGTAATATTAGATATTACAGGTTGAAATTGTTAGAAAATTAATATCGATGATTAACATCGAATCAAATAGCATAATTGATACTCTACGTTGATGATCCGAAAAATCTAAAGATCAATACCATAACCATAACACGGAAGCGTACCTGAATCCATCACGGAAGAAGCCTTAGGATTTAATGATCTTCCAGACGAATAGCGTAACCCTTAATATCGTGTTCTATAGAGAGAATATAGAAAACTGTAATGTTA
>JAUEKW010149629.1:0-10065 GCA_032274785.1 Ajuga reptans
GACATATTGTCTCTAATAATAAAGTTGTGACAAATACTCCTAAAGTGGTGGCAAATACTTCAAGTTGTGACAAATACTCATTATTTGAGACTACTTTTTGTTGTCTCAAAAGACCATTTTTCTTGTAGTGCAAGTAAAAAAATGTGATACCATGAATAAGATTATAAGAAACAGTTTGGAGATTTCTCTAAAAACTGACTAATTGTGTGGCTAATTATTTTGTAAAAACCTAAAATATTAGTAACAGGTAAAAACAAATCTAGAGTGTTGGCTCAGAATAGTGTGGTTATTGCAGAAGGCCAAATATTCTGGTATAATTAATAGAGGATTCTAGATATAAAATTCTAACCACAAAACAGAGACAGTTGAGATTGATGGCCACCGACATATATTTTAGGAAAATTAGAAGAAAGGGAAGACAAGAAAACATCACTACCGTAATCACATGATATAACAAGTCTTCTAGTCTAAAGACTAGAAACAGGAGCAGCAAAATAAAAATAACCCAGCAGACCAGTTATTTGAGAACTAGAATAGTACAAGTAGGAAGAAAATAATGGAAGGCTCATTTTTCCTCTTTTCCAAATAAAGTCACTCACATATTTATATATGAAATTACTTAACGTTTATCAGCCATAAAATCGGGAATTAAAGTTATAACCTACAAAATAGGAACATCAGCAAACTGCAAACTAATTCTGAGTATTACTGGAAGACATGGTCAAATAAATTAAACTATAATAATAGAAGAATTATAAAATCTTTTGAAATATTATAAAATATTGTAAATCATTATCTTTCAAAATATACATTTTTCGATATAAAATATTGTAAATCATTATCTTTCAAAATAAACATTTTTCGAACAACATATACAAATATGACTCCACAACTTATATATAGGTTGTGTTTGTTATGGGCTGAGGGTGGCTGGGGTATTGTTGGGTGGTGAGTTTAAATGGTTGGAAGTGGTTGGAGAAATAAAAATGTGTGTTTGTTATATGAGTTGGGGGAGTGGTTGGATGGTTGATTAATAATATTTGAATGAAATATGTGATTTGATGTGTGTAAGAGATTGTTCGTAGAGGAGAGAGAAGGAGAGTGATTGTGATGATTTGATATGTATAAGACAATGTTGATTGAGGAGAGAGATAGTGGTTGGGGGATTGACCCAACCAATTCCGAAACCAAACACGTAACTGGCTGGGCCAACCAAATTTAACCTATACGGCCATACCATACAACGTTTCCTTAACTCTCCCTGGTGACAATCTCTAACCCAACAAAACTAATTCGACTGACCCGAATTTATTGAGAGAAACCTCAAACCAATCCCACACGAACACAATTAATCTGATTTGACCTGAAATTAATAATTTGTTTTAAAATATAATAGTTATACATTAAAAAGAACTTTTGATATATAATCTGAATTAACCCGAAATAGAATATGAACCCGACTCAATGATCCAAATTGTCACCCCTAGCTAAAAGGCACAATCATATATACACAAATTGCTAAAACATTCTGACACACATATAACACATACATGAACATATCCCAAAATATTTAAACAACTATTGAATGCAAATATATAGAGATTAATGAAAAGGTCAAATATATTGATACCTGAGAAAACATGTCTTTGGCTTCTGTGCACAAATTACCAAAGCTTCCACGTAACTTAGCAATCCAAGAGACATTACCTTCAGAATACATGGCTCTACAATAACTTTTCCTGTGACTAAAAAAAAAAAATATTTAGAACTTTATGTCATGCGGAGCAAATGTGCTAAAATGTCACCGATCGGAAAATTTCTTTTTTAGTCCTGTAATCTAGCGCGAGTCCAAGAAAAATTATGCATTTTACGTAATTTCAATTTTAGTCATGTAAGTTTTGAAAATGTCCAATTTAAGAACAAATTTTACCGGAGATCACAAATTTTGCCGAAGTTGTTGACGTGGCGCTGACCTGCCCTACAAAATTTGGGTTTTCCGGCAAGTTTTAGACGTGACAATTAATGACATGGCATGTCCAACTGGACAACCAATTGCCACGTATGCACCTTTACCAGAAACCCCCAATTTTTGAGGTTGCATTCGCGCCACAGCAGGAACTCCGGCGAAATTAGTGATCTCCGACGGAATTTGTCCTCAAATTGGACATGTTCAAAACTTACAGGACTAAAATTAAAATTACGCAAGATATATAACTTTTTTTTGGACTTGCTCTAAGTTACATGACTAAAAAAAGATTTTTCTCTGTCACTGATATATAATAGGGACCTCAATTTTCTAATAAATAAGTACTGTACTAGTTATTTTGCTCACAATGGCCAAAAAAAAAAATGAAAATTATCCTTTTTACAATTTATTAGGTAATAAAAACTATTTTACCTTTAATAAATTTCCTGCCCACAAAAATTGAGTTTCCTGCAACAATGTAAATCACATAAAATTTCATAACAAGGATCTCATTTTCCTCAGTAGGCCAATTTTAAAAATATAACAGTATTTACATGATCTCCTTACACCTAGATCAAAATCCAATGACAATCATAAAAATATATTACACATTTTATGTCATCAGAAGGAAATAGGAATGCTAATTCTATTCAATGTAGGGCAAAAAATATCATAGGTAACCTTTTTCACACAAACCAGTTAACATCTCTGTCCCACAACACCATGTTGGAAAATTTGGAAGATGAAAACACGAAAGTTATTTGAGGCGTGCAAAAGTGCACTGTCCAGTCCTAAACAACTTACTTTCGTATTTCCCAGCATACAAAAAGTCTTCTAGCACTCTAGATTAGGAGTTCCTAAAATAAAAAAAGGAAAGTGTGGGAGTTGTATTCTCTCTCTAGATATACCATTATCAGAATTTGTATTTGTAGTTAAATGCCAACGTCCGTATTAGTCCTAAATTTGGGATGAAATCATATGTTCAAAAAATGTGTATTTCACTTGTATTCTACACAGTATGGAAATGACACATATTCATGATTTTATAATTTAAAAAGTTATGGAACATGTGTCACTTCCACAGTGTGTGGAACACAAAATAGAATACACGTTTTGGAATAGATAATTTGAAGCCCCTAAAATTTGGGAATCCAAAGGTCAAGAGCATGAAAATAGGAATGTGTAAGTGGATAAAATATTGGTCGTTAGTAGAAAAAGTCATGATTTTAGTTTTGGTTTGACTTGGTACAATAATACCTGAGTTTAGACTTGGTAAATTAAGTCTAAATGGAAAATTAACCAAATCACTAAATTTTCGTAGAAGACCAAGTTATGCGCTAATAAAATTATTTTATTAAATCTATAGAAATACTAATTTTGCCAACACACCACTTAATTTTTTTTTCTTAAAACGATAATATATTGATGGTAAACTCAACACTTATAAAGGAAAGGCATAGCCAACTGGCTATCACATCCTCCTGGAAACAGGGGAAATCCAGGGAGGGATGCAAGAGCTCCATTCCTGAGAGGAATTGCTCGAGATTGCTATCGCATCAAGATTACAACAAGAAATAATACCATCTCTGTCTATCTTATCATAATAACAAGAAGTGAAAAGATTACATAACAAAATGATGTCGTTGGCTATTGCTGTGTTTCTTCTGTCGAATGTGCGAAGAGAAGATATACATCTAGCAATATCCTCATCATCAAAAGCAATGTGAATTTTTTCCCAACCATGATGAAATGCAGTAACCTGAGCAAACCGGATTGCTTGAAGATAGATTTCGACTGGAGAGGAGGGGGAGTCCCTTGAAACTGCCCAAGCCCCGACAATCTGACCCATTGAATTTTGTGCTATTCCACCGAAGCCAACCATAGACGAACCCGAGAAAATAGCACTATTGTAAATTTCAGTACACCATGCAATTGGCAGATCCATTGCATTAGAGGAATTGAACAAAGAAGAGTGGGCATGGAGAGATATAGAATAGGTTTTTAAATTGAAACACTCCCCTTCTTGCCACTCTTTGATAGCCAACAAAACCAACTCCTGTTCAGTGATACGTTTTGAATCAAAGATCCATAGGTTCCTTGCTTTCCACAACCACCAAAGAATAAAAACTGAAATCTGGATGTGGTCAACCGCCAAGTTATGATTCCCCATCGAGCAAATCTGGTTCCACCAAGAGTTAAAGGAGATATCAATTTCGCCAATGTCATTCCACTGAACAGGGGCTAATTTCCAAACTGCTCTTGCTCTGATACATTTAAAGAAGATATGTTCGCTGGTCTCTGTAACTTTACCACACCACTTGCAGATCAGGTCAATTGGTATGCCTTTCAAGCCCAGGTTTGAATTCATCGGGAGAATGTTGTGGCAGCACCTCCAAATGAAGAATTTGAGTTTGTCTTTGATGTTCAGGGACCATGTTATTTTCCATTTCTTGAAAGAAATTGTACTACCTGTGCTACTTTCTGCTGCTTCCAGACGCTGGGCCTTCTTCGCAATCAGAAAATCATATGCTGAGTTAACCGAATATGAGCCCTTCTTGTTAAAATGCCAAATCATTCGATCTATTTCCCTATCGAGTGAATTTTTTTATGAAGAATAAGCCTTGCAGTGTCATGATCAAAAATCCTGAAAATCAACTCTGAGTTCCAAGAAGAGCCATCAGCCGAGAACAACTGATTGACCCACTGCAGCTGATTGTTGTTCGCAACACGGGGGGAGGGGGGGAGGCAAAGGAAATTAGAAGAATCTTGGAGCCTGATCAGATTAAAGATGTTACCTCTTGGGAGGTACCTTGCTTTCAAAACTTTGCTCATGAGCACGTTTTGGATTGGTGATAATTCTCCAAAGTTGCTTGGCCAACAAAGCATCATTAAAGATTTTGATATCATGGAAACCAAGCCCTCCTTTGTCTCTTGGAAGTGTGATCTTGTCCCAAGTTTTCCAACTGATCTTTTTTCCTCCCTGCAGATTATTGTTCCACCAAAAACGAGAGGAAACCTGGCAGATTGCTTTGCAAATATTATCAGTGAGCTTAAAGCAAGACATAACATAAACGGGGAGAGAGTCAATTACCTATTCGATAAGAACATTTCTACCTGCAGTGCTAAGAAAATTTATAGTCTAATTGCCAATTCTCTTAGTCACTGCTTCAATGATATAACCAAAGACTTCTTTTTTCGAATGCCCAATAACCATAGGGAGACCAAGGTATCTAGAATTTTTTTGTTCATTGATACCTTGGAGGACAGAAAAGATATGGGATTTGCAGTCGTTCGAGGTATTCTTACTGAAAAAATGGAGGATTTGTCCAGGTTTACAAGCTATCCCGAAGCTAGACAGTAGGCATCCAGAATATTCTTAAATGTCCTAGCTTGCTCTTTATTTGTTTCGCAGAAGACGATAGAATCGTCAGCAAAAAGAAGGTAGGAGATAGTCGGACCTCTATGGGAGATTTTGAGGCCATGAAAGGAATTGATGATGGATGCTTGTTTGATAAGATTGGACAAGGCTTCAGAGATGAGGATGAAAATGTAGGGAGATAAAGGATCACCTGGTCGAATTCCCCGAGAGGGGAAAATGTATCCACAAGTCTTGCCATTAACATTGAATGAAAAAAGAGGAAGAGGAGATGCATGTTAAGATCCAAGACACAAAGACATCAGCAAAGCCTATTTTACGAAGAACCATTCTAACAAAATCCCATTCAACTCTATCAAAGGCTTTAGCCATATCAAGCTTAATGGCCATGAAACATTTTTTCCCTTTCCTGCGATTATTAATAAAGTGCATAAACTCGTGGGCCACCACAACATTATCAATAATTTGTCTACCCTGTATAAAAGTCGCTTGATTCTCACTAACACAAAAATGAAGCATATATGGGTTTCAAACTACTAGCAATGATTTTAGAGATAATCTTGTAAACCACATTACAGAGACTTATGGGGCGATAGTGTGAGATGGAAGAAGGGATTCTTATCTTAGGGATGAGAGTGATGAGAATGTGGTTCAAACTCTTGAGCATTTTTCCAGAAACGAAAAAATTCCTAACTGCAAGACACACACCAGGAGCAATTATAGGCCAGAAATGCTAAAAAAAAGGGATTCATACTGTCGAGGCTGGGGGCCTTATTAGGATGTATTTCGAAGAGAGCTCTTTTGATTTCCGTATCATCAACCAGCTTCATCAACTCACTGTTCATCGTACTATCAATTTTTCGAGGGATGCCCGCTAAGATATCAAAATTCATCAATACGGATGAGGTTATGGATGGCATTGATTTTTCGTCTTTGGGTGGTATAGGCGTGGAAGAATTTGGTGTTCTTGTCTCCATCATAGAGCCATTGAATTCTAGATTTTTTAGCCCATAATTGCTCTTCGAGCTTATAGCACCTCTCAAGCTTTGATTTCAGGATCTTCCATTTATTCCAATCTTTGTTTCCCCCTTCGGTACCAAGAGTATCCATATCTTTCGTATACTTATCAATCATTTTTGCAGAGTTGGAGTTCGCCCTTCTCTTCTAGTGAAGAATACTCATTCCTACTCTGCAATTGAAATGCGAAAAACCCCGTAACAGGCAAGACCCAAGCCTTCTCGACCACAGACTCAAAATTTTCCATATCAATCCATATTTTATCAAAATGAAATCTAGGCTTTGTTTTGGGAGTATCAGAATTGGAGCTAAGGGAAAGGAAGTGATGATCAGAAGAGAGTTTTTAGATGTGGGTAACTAAAGAATAAGGAAAAGTCACACACCAATCAGGAGACCTAAAAAACCGATCCAAACGCTCTTCAACAAACCCTTCCATTACTCGGTTATTTGGCCAAGTGAAGGGGTTCCCTGAGAAGGGAATCTCATCCATACCCATCCTGCAGATGAACTATTTGAAACTCGCAAAACTGGATTCAGGTCTAACTCTCCCTCACTGCTTCTCAGAGTTGTCACAAATATCGTTAAAGTCTCCTCCAATACACCACATATCTCCCCACTTATCTTTTGCCTCCCCTAGGAAGTCCTACTGGAGCGCCCTCACGTTAGCGTCAGTGGACGCATACACAAAAACCCACCAACATTTACTATGATCATCCACATTTTCCACTTCCAGTTCCACACAAAAGTTATTGCAGAAACTTTGCAAAATTTTAACCTCGTCGGACCAACACACGAATTTTAACCGAGAATTTGAGATTCTTACAAACAGTCTCAATGAATTTTCCTTTTTTTTTCACACAAGAACAAGATGTCGGGGAGATGGGACCTAATAGCCTCCTTCAGTTGGGGAATTGTACAGGGTCCTTCCAAACCTCTACAATTCCACACACATACCTTCATTGATCACGTTGGGGCCAATTTGGGCTGGCTTCCTCTACCTCTATAATCATATTAGAAAGATCACTACTGAGTTTGGGTTTCTTATTGCTCACATACAGCCGATCCTGGGAATCATCTTCCTCATCCCGTAGAGAAAGCTCACGTTTGGAACCTGTTAGGACAGGTCCTTCTATCTCTTTAAGACCCACTTTCTTAGCTTGAGAGCCTCTCATTTTCCACTTTTTTGAACCGTTGGGAGGCAAACCAGAACTTAGAACCATATCCAAGCTAGATTTCTTAGTAGTGATGTCTGAGAAGGGTTTTCTTTTTAAGATTGGGGTATTGGGGTCCCCAAAGAGATCCATAGGATCGGGGGTAAATTCTTCGAGGGGTTTATCATATTTGTGGGTGGTTGAATTTTGGGCGAGCAAAAGGGTAGTGGTAGGGAGTGTGGGGGTGCAGGGTTGAGTTTGAGAGGCCTTTGTGGTAGGAGTTTTGTCAATGGTAGTGGGTGAGGGGTGGGAAGGAGAGGTTAAGGTTTCTGGGGAATTTATGGAAATAGGTTTCTCGGAAGGATTTGGTACGGGAATCTTGCTGACAATGTCATGGAGGGGAGTGGGATGGGTAGGAGAAGTAGAGGATTTATCAGATTTATTTCTGGACCCTCTAAAGGAGCTTAGAGAGTCTTCCGAGCGAAGCTAATCGCCATACTGGCCCCCCTTGATCACCTTAAGTTTAATGTCAGCTCTTCTCGATTCACAAGATTTATCATAATGCCCAATACATCCACAATAATAACAGAAACCCAATAGATTCTCATAACGAAATCAAACCAGCAAGAGCTTTCCCCAAGCTTAATGAAAGTACCTCTAGGAAGGGGAGAGTTAAGATCCACCGAAGCAAAGATCTTGACACATCTACCTCTAGCGCTACCCGAGTCAGGGATGGTAACATCCACAACAGAATCAAAGATCTGAGCAATACGCAGACCAGTGTCTTGAGAGATCCAGTGGTTCGGTAAATTCCAAATCTGGATCCAGAGATTCACATTGGAAAATTCCTCCTTCTGAACATTCATATCCACCTCCCATTCTTTGAAGATTAGATATTGATTGTCGAAGGACCAGTTCTTTCCATTGAGGATTTTACTCTTATCTGCATTGTTCTGGAAGACAAACTGGAACAGATTAAATCCCAGCTCCCGGAGAGCAAAAGATTCACGAATAGGCCAAATAGCCAGCAGGGTAGTTTTTAGGCAAGAGAAATTGATCTTTTTCAATCCAAAACATTTGCAGAATAAGCTACGGGAGCATTCGTCCAGACTCTGGAAGATATCAGAATCGGCAAGAAGAATACCATTTTTTTCTTTATCAGAAAGAGAAATGTTGTGAAGTTTGGCTGAGATATTATCCATAGTCAGAAACACGCGGGCGATTGATAGCTCAGTAAACAGTTGAGCTTCCAAAACCTGAAAAAGACAGAAAAATAAAAAAACAGGGCAAAGGAGGTTGGAAAAAAGGTTAGAAAGAAAGAGAAAAAAATTGATGGGGAGGGAGACAAAAGAAAAAAAAAAAGGTGGGGTAGGGAAAAGAGGTGAAGGAGTCAGTGGGGGGACGAAAAATGGGGGGTGAATTCCATCAATGAGAGAGGTTGGTGTGGAGGATTAATGGCGGATAAAGACAAAAAAGGAAATAAACGAGATGAAATTTGAAACATTTTGAAAAGACTTTCCCGAAACTGAAAAAAATGAAATAAAAAGAGGGGGAAAGCTACTTCCAAGAGAGGAACCCAAAAGTTCTCAAGAGAGAGAAAAAAGACACTCCACAGAAAGGGAGAACACAATCGAATCTTACAATAACACACCACTTATTCAAAATTCAATAATTGCTCATCAAATGCAAGTTGGGTCATAAGGCCCATTTGTATCTCCAGCTAGGCCCATTTTACTTTAATGACGAACCTGGGATAAGGACTTTTAAACCCAAGTTAAATCGATAGTTTACTTTTGGGTTAATTAAATTAAAATTTACCACATTTTGGTCAATTATCAATTACAACATTACCTTTGAAACCTAACGTAAAAATGCACCACTTAACAATTTTTTTCAATTAGATACATATGTGATTCGCTTGTCCTAAGGTGTTAATCCCATATGTTAGGATAGAGCCATAATCCTGGTTTCGTAATCATGGTTCATAAAGTAATCAAATCATGCTCTCAATCTTTTTCCTCTAAATAAAGCCCAAACAATCCTATCAAGCACTACCTAAAGCAGCCTTAATATATGTTTTTAAAAAATTACAAGATTTTGATAAAGAAATAAGGACTGCACATAACCCACAAAAGATACTATTTTATTCTTCTATGAATCCGTAAAAGTTATTGGAGAAAAAACACTAAACCCGTAATTGAATAAGGATTCTCGTAATCCGGAAAAAATTTAATTTTGGCCATGTATAATAGGGCGCAGGTTGATTGACTTGAACGTAATTTTTCGTGCTAACCACAAATGACTACTACTAGCAAGAGTACTAGGTCAATCGTAGAATGGCAAATAATTAGACCAAGTAGTATCGATCCACAGAGGTGATTTTGGTGCAATGAGGCCCTAGAGTTACGTATTGTAATACTTATATAATTGTGTGTCGGGTTCTTCTTCTACTAATTAAACTTCACGAATTTAAACTACAGATAATTATCTAAAGACTACCTAACTTTCGATTTGAAAGTGCAAATGGAGAGAATTACTTCGGGTGTTTTCCTTAT
>JAUEKW010149671.1:0-10061 GCA_032274785.1 Ajuga reptans
TTTTTGTTTAAACTAAAATTTGTGGATATAAAAGTCTTTCTCTATATTTATAAGGGTATAGAATCATAATACCCCTTAATTTTATGTAGTATTTCTAACTTTTTTCTTTTTTTAAGGCAGTTGTGTTGTAAATTTTTATTAGCAATTGATTTACATATAAAATAAAATACAAATATAAAAATTAATCTACTAAAAGCTTGTAATACTTTTATAAGAATTATTGATGATTTATACATTTCAATGGTCCTCCTTCAAGAAGTATCACTTTTCTTGCCAAAATTATCACTTTACCGAAATATTCAAAAAAGTGACACTTTTACGTAATAAAGATGATATTTTTTATACTTCCGCAATCATGATAATTTAACTAATAAAGTAATAATATTTAGCTGAAACATCGATGATTTATGTATTTCAATTGTTTTCTTTCAAGAAGTATAAATTTATTGTCGACAATTATCATTTTTTTGGACAAAAGTATTACTTTACCAAAATATTTAAAAAGTGACACTTTTACCTAATAAATGTGATATTTTTTTATCAGAAAAGTGATACTTCCGCAATAATGGTAATATAGACTAATAAAGTAATAATTTTTAGTTAAAACATTAATGATTTAAGCATTTCAATTATTTTCTCTTATGAAGTATTACTTTATGGTCGAAAAGTATCAATTATTTGAACAAAAATATCACTTTACCGAAATAGTTCAAGTAAAAGATTTAAAAAAATTATTTCACATGTTAGCTAGATATGATTGAATAAGTCAACAAAAAAAATTAAAGTAAGTCGTGTAAGTGTTTATTAATTGCTTTTGGAAAGTTGTAACTTCGTCAAAATAAAAAGTTATACATTTTTAAACTACATTCTTTTTATGAGACGGATGAAGTATTAAATTATTCGATTAATATATTTATTCCCAATAACCTGATTTAAAAGAGGTATAAATGCAAAGAAATTCAGATTGAAACATCGAGAAGTCGGAAGCTGTTGTACTGGGCAAGGAATCAGCATCTGAATGCTTGATTGCTTCCAATGGCGGACTCCTACTCAACAAATCATCCTTCACCACTTACTTTTTTGGAAGCAGCTGAACATTTTCTTCGGAGGCTTGTGAAACAGAAACAATAGTCTATCTTTCACACACACATTGCAATTCGGTAATTCCATATAATTCTGTATCCATTTTCGTTTCTGATTTGTTGTTTATATATGGGAGACTACGAGAGTTTGATATCTTTTGATTATATCTATTGTTTCTGAAAATAGGTACGCTGCTTAAATTAGTTAGCTGTAATGGAAGTGGATGAGAGGCTGCTGGGTGAACTCCAAGAAATGGGATTCACCAAGGCCCTAGCTGCGAAGGCTCTTACTTCTTCTGGTAAATTAGCTTCACTGAGATACTAAATCCATGTCTATGAATGAAGATTACTTATCTGGAGAGAGAGAGGGAGAGGGGAGAGAATTTCTCATATCACTAATCTGCAGTATGCTATGTGATAGATCCAAAGTTGAAATATGCCCTATATTCACCCTATCTGTGTATGCTAGAGAGAGAGAGAGAGAGAGAGAGAGAGAGAGAGAGAGGGAGATCTACCTAGTAAGTGTGTGAATTACTTCATGAATTTACCATTAGACTTGTTCAGGTAATTCAAGCATTGAGGATGCTGTAAATTGGCTTATTGCCCATGAGAATGACACAGGAGCTAGTGATACTCCCATGGTAGGTTGTTTTGCCACCATCAATTTTTAATTTCCTTCATGTTTGATATAAACTATTCGCTTAATAATCGTCTTTCCTCTGATTGTACATACATATATACACTGATACACACACTACTATAGATTACATTTCACGCATCATTTAATATGTTCACTGCTTATGCTACAAGGAGCCTGAGGTTCTAGCGAACATCAATATCGAAGCATCTTGGCCCGTTCACATTTCTGAACCAGTTAAGTTGAGAGCACAGGAGCTAAGGTCTGATTTCTTTGCTCCTTATAAATAGATTTCCTTTTAATCTTCGTCACCATCACACTGTAATTACTTAATAGGAGACTGGTTTTCCTTTTTTGATAATTCCAACCTTGTGAATTCATCTAACTCTAGGAATCGAGTGCGCAGAAAGAAAGCAGAGCAAGAGAAGAAACTAGAAAGAGAAAGGGAAAAGGTACTTACCACTTTTCAGTTTCTCTTGTAATCTTACTTGTCACATACAAGATTCTTCCGTACTCCAGATTCATCATCGTCATCATCATCATCATCATCATGATTCTTACTTCCGTTAATGTATCTAGTATCCTGTCATAAAGTGCATTCTTCACATGCAGGAAAGAATTCGAGCAGGAAAAGAGCTGCTAGAATCGAAGCGTATGATGGAAGAAAGTGAAAGGAAACGGTTTGGATGTTTTGTTACTCTATCATTTCTTCCTTCTTAAGTTGTTTGTGCTGTTGGTCATTATATTCATGACCCCTTTTATTTTCTTGGACTGAGTTTCAGATTTATAGCGCAAAGGAATGCAGAGAAAGAGGAAGAGAGAAGAGCACGCGAGAAAGTTCGCCAAAAACTCCAGCAAGATAAGGTAGGGGTGAACTAAAATTAAATGCACACAGTTCTCACACTTTCTTTTTTCTTGCAACTATCCTATACAACACCCAATTTTTTTTCTCTATGATTGTGAATGTTTACATTCTTGTGTCGCATTTCCTTGGTATGCGCTAGTTAGAAAGACGAGGTATGCTTGGTTTGCCTAGGGAAGTTCCTGTACCTGTGAAACATCATACTGTATCGCCCCAAAAAACAACGGTACAAACTCTTGGTACTTAGTCTCTAAGATACTACTGACATCCATATGGCAAAAACTTACCGCCCCCCCCCCCCCCCCCTCGTTAAGAATCCACAGCCAGGTGATCCTGATGGTTTGCCTATAAGGCATGCTTCAGCAAGCGAGCGCATGAGAGAATGTTTAAGATCTCTTAAGCGTCAAAACAAGGTAGTCTTATTACACGCATCATCGTTCTTACCAAAAGAAAACTGTTAGTTTCCAGATAACCATTTTGCTGTCTCTAATTGCAGTTTGTAATTTTATTATTTCTATTGTAACATCATAGCATCTGATGTATTAGGGTGACAACACGGAAGCCGTCAGGGCATTTCAAACACTCCTGATTTATGTGAGAAATATCGTGATGAATCCTGACGAGGCCAAATTCAGAAAGATTCGCCTCAGCAACCCAGTATTCCTGGTAACAACTTAAAATTTTAGTTTGTTCATCATAGGAGCCATGAAAATATGAGATGTTACTCTCTCTCTCTCTCTCTGGAATCGAAGAACAGTTTTAATTGTTTGTACGTGTAACTGGGTGGCTTCGTAACTAGGGCTGAAAATAAACCAAGTTACACGATACTCGATTCGAGATTGTTCGTTAAAAACTCATTTGAATTATGTTTGATTAAATATATCAAACAAGTTTGAACATACTTTTACGTTTGATGAGCTCAATAAGTAAAAGCTGTTAAAGAAAGAGTATGTCAAACTACTCGAGCTCGACTTGTGTTCCGCTCAATTAAAGCTCTGTCAAGTCGAGTAGATTAATAATTGAACAAGTTTAAACATAATAATAGAAACTCGATAATATTCTAAAAGAGTTTGAACAACAGTAATCTCGACTCGTCTCATTTACATCCCTATTTTTAACAGGACAGAGTTGGCAGATTTGAAGAAGGTATCAAGTTTCTTGAACTGTGTGGGTTTGAGAGAGTTGAGCGAGACAACTTTCTGGTGCTACCTAAAGAAAAGGTTGACATAACCATATTGAAATCTGCTGCTACAGAATTACACAATGCATTGACAAATCCCTTCTTTGGACTCTTTGGATAACTTACTCTCACTATGAACAGATAAAGATATAAATGTAGAAATGTGTAATTGAAAATAATGCTTATTACTTGGAAAATTTGAGGGAATTTCTTCATTGTCATATGCATTGAAGGTGAATGTACTATATCTATTGGTCAACAGTGTTTGAAATGTTATCGATCTTTAAGAGTTGTGTTTGAGCTTATATTATGATCAAGCTTTGTGTGCTTGTTTTTTTCACGCATAGAAGTTAGACCCTCGTTGGCCGCCTATATTTTGTTCCTTTCCCCTACCCGTCTAGTTTTGGCTAAGCAAGCTCGCGACTCTAATAGAAAGGATGGTTAAGCTCTGCCCTATTTGCTTGCAAATGCTATGTCTATCCCCTGCCTAGTCATAGGATACTAATCTGTTGCTCATCTGACGTCTAGCGACTTTTACAATATTGATTAAGACCCGAATATGATGGAGATCGAGTGCTTTTCTAAGCTGACCAATTTTATTTTAAGGGCTAAAAATGTCAAAATCAATCTAGAAGTGATGTGGAGAATCTGAAATTGAAAGGAATAGGCTGTGTCAGATTTTATGTTAATGGTTTAAATATTTGTACTTAAAAAAAAAAAAAAAAAAAAAAACCAATGCAAAATATGTTAAAGAAAAAGGATCTAAAATAGAAATAATCACCTTGCGACCTCCTTATAGTAATACAATAACTTGTGTCGGCCCCAGGGTTTACCCAGTGCGCACTCGAAGAGTAGCGGCTTCGGGTTCCCCGTCATAAAAAAAAAAACAAAACAAAAAAAAAACAAAAAAACAAAAAAACAAAAAAACTTGGTTCAATATGCTTAACAATAATTGAATTCCAAACTCATATTTTACTCAAAACAAAAATGTTACAAGTGGTATTTTTTATTAATTTGAAAATTTCAAAAACATATGAATTGAACTAATTTCCCATAAAAATCTTATAATTTCGGAGATTTAAGCTAATAGCGTTTATATGTAATCTCCGCACCTACAACCTTTTTTACTTTGATTTTTTTATTTTTACATGCTCCTAAATAGGATTGTTGATGCCGTAACCGAACTTTAGGTTGTTCGAATAATGTTTCCTAACTTTTGAAGCAATCCGAGCAAGTTAATTTTGTATTTGTTGATGTTCGTGAACATCAATGAACACTAAGTTTATAAACAGTTTGTGCTCGTAAACACGAATATTAAATATTATTCTTGTTTTCCAGAAAAAAATATTTGATTTTGTTCTTTCACAAGTTCACATACATTTTAAAATAAATAAGTTACATAAATAATATCAAATTATTATTATTATGCTTATTATATGAGCCCAACGTATGAGGCATTCGATCTTCACGAGCCACTAACAAACGAGTTATTCGACGTTCAAACACTAATCAAGCTGAACAACTATGCATGATAATTTCTCCAAAAAAAAAAAAAAAAAAAATCTGCACATGATAATTTATCTTAAATTACATAATATTCCTCCATTAAAAAGTTAATTTTAGTTCTAAATAAATATGAAACCCCCAAAAGGGCTCAATCATCGGTTTACCTTTCTCATAAAATCGAATCGCTATTTGGTAACAAACCTCTTCTCCGAGAACTGCAGCACAATTTTCAGTTCTCCCTCCGAAGTACGAATTCTCGTGAGAAATTAGGGCTAGGGTTTTCTAGCAGAAACTCTGGTTAATCTCTAAACGATGTATGCTGACCAAATTGAGGCTCAGGGTAATAGGTCAATCAAGGACCGCCTCGACAGAAAATCCGCCGCCGGTTTCGCTCGCCGCCGGCCTATCTCTGGCAAGAGGTTAACTTGTTTTTTTGTTTAAGTGTTTTATTTTCGTCCCCTAGATATTAATGATTAGCACTTTCTAGGTTCTCTTGTCGTTAGTTTTAGCATAGAAATTGCTCCCTTGTCAAAGAACTAAGTTCAAATCTTATTGTCTGTACTTAATGGTTTCTGAATTGAGTGCTTGACTATGAATGGCTGAATATTTTCACTTTTGGAAGCTATATACTAATTTAAGAGAAAGATGTTATGGCTGTTTCTCTCCGGGTTCTGGTGTGGTAGTTCTGTTGAAGTTCATGGTTTCAATGTTTGTTAGTTCAATTACCAGTCAACATTCGTTTGCCTCGTAAATAAGAGTTTAGGCTAATTATTGTCACTAAGAGGGTGTTGGCTAAGCTTGTTTCAAACATTTTATAAGCTGTTTCAAGAACTTATAAGGTATAATTTCTCAAGAGCTTATAAGCTAGTAAAGTTTTTGGTTCATGAAACTTATAAGCTTGCGAATGAGTGAAGGGATTCTACTATGGATTTGGGAGACAAATTTGAAATCCATCATGATACACAAATTTTGATTAGTGTGTGAAGTGTGAATTATGTGTAGTGCGTTGTAGTGTTTGTTTGTTGTGTGTGTAGTGTGTGTATGTGTGTGTAGTGTGTAATTTGAGTGTCACTTTTAAGCTATCAAGAAAATAAGATGGACTAGAGGTATTTATTTTCTTTTGGAGCTTACAAGCTCTAAGAACTTATTTTTACGTCTTACAAGTTGTTCAACATCTTATTTTGCCACGAAAAAAAAACTTATTTTTCCAAGCACATTTAACAGGTTATAAGCTCCCAAACATCTTATAAGATGTTTTGATGACCTTATTATAAGCTTAGCCAAACACCCTCTAACTTGTGGAAGACATTTAAATCTATAATGAAGGTGGCAGATCTGTTGGTGAATTTGCTAGAATATAGAGTCCCTGTATATGATTTAAATGTGAAATGTGTGTTCAATTGGATGATGGAGCAGGGCGGTTTTTATTGTGGAAGAAGTATCTAGAAGATCACTGTTTTTTGTTTCCTGGAGGAAATGAAGCTCCTTACTTTAGCAAATTCAATTATTTCATGCAGACAAAGGGAAGATGATGACAAATGGGAACATGACCTTTTCGAGGACGATGAACCCCAAATATCAAGTACTGAGTATTTTTATTAAAGATTTGGTAATATGTGAATTGTGCCTTCTGTTGTTAATCTTATTTTGTTTATGGCCTGCAAGATCGGAGGGTTGGTTCAAAAGATCTTCGTTTGAAGCTCCAAAGGAAGAGTATCGAGCAAGCTGTGAGGGGGTCCACCGGAGGTGCAAGGGATCTACGAGAAAAGCTCTCTGGTACACTGTATTCTCGAGCCATTGAGTCGAAGCCTCCACCAGTGAGGTCAAAGCCTGCACCTGAAGCAAATAAACCTACTAGAAAGAGTGTTGTAGCCCAAAAGCCTGTGCCAGAAACGAAGTTGGGTAGTTCCGTGTTGAAGAAGGCTCAGCAGAAGGTAAGAGAACAACCACATTCTCTCTCTTCCTCCATGGTGGGGAAGGTTTCCTTGTTTTTTTGTTCCTGTTGGCAGCTTCAGTCACATGAGAGTGCTATTTTCGGTGATGTTTTGTAAATTAATGCAGGTTGATTCGGTGGAGAATTTCCTGAAGTCCCTGGATCTTGAGAAATATGTAATTACATTTCAGGCTGAGGAAGTATGTCGATTTGTGGTTTCGTTGCTTGTATTTCAATGATATATTTACAATGTTGTTACGAATATGAAAATTTTGTGTTGTGATTTGGCAGGTTGATATGACGGCCCTAGTACACATGGGTGATGAAGATCTTAAAGCTATGGGAATTCCAATGGTAAGAAATTGTTTTTATTGATTCTCACCTTCACATGTTGGGCCTTTTTGCCTCATTTTGATTGTTAAGTATTTGAAACCTTCAATTAGTTATTCTTGTCATGTAATTATGCCAGTTAAGAAGCTAATTAATGACAAAAAAAGGATGGGGTTATTCCCTCATGGAAGCTTGTTCATTTTCTTTGGAGTAGGAGTCACAATCCTTGACCTGACATGGCAAAACGAACTCGACTCAAATTTATTGAGAGAAACCCATATCCAACCCGACTCAAACACGAGGACTCCACCCTGAGCCAAAATCCATAATTTATTTTAACATGTAGTAATCATATGTTTGAATTAACTATAATGTCTGAATCGGCCCGCAATAGAGTATGAACCTGTCCCGATAATCCTAGTTGCCACCCCTACCATGGAAGGATAAGGATGTAATGTGTTTTATGTATTTCCTCTCCTGTGTGTGGCTGACATCATTCTGGCAAAGACGTCGCCAAGTAGAGATAAGTGCTGAGAGTAGTTTATAAACCATAGACATTTGATGTGTAAGAAACTTTCTTGCGGTCCATCATCAACTACATTCTGCGTTTCTTCCTTTTAAGATGGTCGTGTGTAACATGAGCTGCTATTCTGACTCAGTTGGATAGTAGCCCGATTAGCCTGAAAATGGTTATAATTAGGTTCACCATATTTCCAGTCCGTTAAAATAGTTATAGAACAAAACCCTGCTTTCATTTAAGTTTGTATTTGCTTGCATCCTGAAACTCCCACTCCAACTGTTGGTCCAGTTCTCATAGCCTTTTGCTATCGTTATCACAGGGTCCGAGAAAGAAGATAGTTCTCGCTCTGGAGTCAAGGTCCGATGACTAAGCAGGATCGGCGTTTTTGCCCTCTCGGATTGTGCAATCATATCAATTTTTGGCCAACCCTGTTGCTGTTATTTTACTGTAGGTTTCTGTGGTAGTTTCAAGTTCTCTTTCTGCTGGAAACTGCTTGAATTCTTATCATTGTAATTGAAATATAAGATTAACATTGTTGGGCTATGGGGTGCAAGCTGGGTGATTTGTTGCTTAAATCTTTGATAATTACTGATATGTCCCTGCACAATTAGATGACTTATTAACTATAGAGTGATTGCCCATTTAATTCTCATGTCCATTTATGGGTTTCCATTCTGTGATATTAGCTCATGTGCGTTGACAAAGTCACGAAACTTGGTTCATTTTCTTGAACAAAACAGATTTAGAGCGTGTTTGGCTAGACTTATAAAAACTTCTCGAAAGATTAGCTTATAAATATGTTCGTCAGAATAAGATATTGAACAACTTTTTAGAGGTAAAGGTAAGCTCTTAGAACTTATAAGATTCAAAGAAATAGGTACCTCTAGTATATCTTATTTTCTTCTGATATCATTAGTCACGCACACACGTGATACAAACTATTTTTTTAAACTCACTTCATACGTTAGACGCACTACATAATTCGTATACTAATTAAAATTTGATGTTGTATTTCAAATTCATCCTCCAAATTTATAGTTGAATTTCTTTATTTAGTTACAAGCTTATAAGCTTCATTGTCCACACATTTTGTTAACTTATAAACTCTTGAAACGATTTATAGAATATATATAAAATAAATGTAGCCAAACATGACAAAAACTTGCGTGAGACCGTCACACGGTGTGACGGAAAAAAGTATCATCTTTTTGTAGTAAAAGTATCACTATTATTAAATAAAAGTATTACTTTTTTTGGACTAAAAAATATCTTCCTTTGTACCGAAAGTATCACCCATATGACGGAAAAAAGTATCACATTTTTGTAGTAAAAATATCACTGTTATTAAATAAAAGTATCACTTTTTGTACCGAAATATTTGTAAAAGTATCAGTATTTTTAAAGTATAACTGTTTTGGGTAAAAGTATCACTATTTTGAGCAAAAATATTATTTTTTCCTATAAAAGTATATTCCGTCACACATTGTCACACCATGTAATGTAACCGCCACACGCAATACTCACTTGCCAAACATTGATATGGTAATGTATACTCTCAATACTGTAACAAGATTTAAAATGATTCCCTTTTATAAGTATGATCATGGGGGCTACGGTTAGATATTAGGTTTATCCTTTGTAGGTTTATTTTCATACTATAAGGGCACGTTTACTAGACTGGTGGAGATATCCGATTGGGCCCTCAGTGGGATATCTTTAACCCCATGCCATGTTAGTTCCGATGTAATCCATCACATACTACCTTGGATTGAATGCGTTTGATTTTATCCTTCCCATTCTGTCCCGCGCATACTAGTCGGGATTATATGTTGTTTGAAACTGATCAAGGGTGCACGACAACTAATAACCATTCTACCCCTGGTTTGCAACGTTAAAAAATTCTGCTTCCATTTCCGAACAGCAAATTTAGGGTCAAATCTAATTAAACAAATTATCAGGAAAAGAACAATATGTTGAAACTCAGAATACTATTCACGTACTATTCACCGAC
>JAUEKW010149703.1:0-10059 GCA_032274785.1 Ajuga reptans
TTTTTAATCAAGGATGTAGAAGTCGCTAGGCTCTAGTTAGGCGGTGGACTGGGGCCTAGCGACTAGTCGGGGCCTAGACGAGCTAATCGAGGCATATGCGTGGTTAGGCGGTGAGTAATCGAGAAATAAACGTAGGCTGCCAATAGGGGCATAGCGCCTAGTCAGGGATTAATCGAAGCTAGTCGGGAATTTTTGCAACAGAGTTTTTAATAGAGCAAATCAGGAACCAACAACTAATATAGTAAGATGGGTATGCTACAAGCTTCTCTAGATTTATATTATTACGCAATGATACGTTTAAATTCAGGGATAATCAAACCAAGATGCTCATGAATGATTTGGAGCTCGATTTGAGAAAAGTTCGATAGAGCTTGTTTAGTGCTGCTCGTTAAAATAAACAAACCAAACTCAAGATTTATAATATTCAGTTTGTTATCTCGAAAGCAAGTCTGTTAATGACTCGTGAGCTAATTCGAAAAAGTTGAAATAATACATGATTGTCAATTAGTATATAATTATGTAACTATCTTTTAAATCTTTTAGTAAGTATATTATAATTTTAAGAATTTGTTTATATTTTTTTAATTAATTAATGATGAATAATATATTTATAATTTATATTTATTTAATTTGTTTGGGCTCAATTAGGCTTCATGTAAGCTCGCGAACCATTGATATATTCGATAAATTAAGCTAGAGTCCGGCTCAATAATTAATGAACCAAACTCAAGCTCTTAGATATTCGATAGGGCTCGACAGTTAGCAAACAAAACTCAAGCTCTTAGATATTCGGTTCGGCTTGATTCGTTTACATCCCTACCTACAACTGTTTGAGACTTTGAGACCCCATATGGTTCGTTGGGTAAGTAGCGTAAGATAAAACTCTTGCACAAATAAGTTATAGTAGTCATGACAGAAAAAGAACGTCTAAAATTGTTGCGGGATAATATAAATGGAACGTAAGTCTTGAAGTTGTTGTGACACAATATAATTGTATAAAATTGTTGCTGGATAATATAATTTTACGTTCATAAATTAGTTAAGTATGATTAAATAAATTAAATAAAAATTAAAATAAATCTTGTAAGTGTATATCGATGGTTTATCATTAAATTACTAAAAAAAATTATATTTTTAATTACTCTTTTTAAGGAACGTGGGAGTATTAAATAACAGTGTCAAATCAAATTGACAAAAGAAAAATGACAAAGCTTTTTCCTTTTTTCTTTTTTTGGGAATTTTCAAACTCTAATATTTTAAATAAAATAAAAATCCATTTTATATATACCACGTAAGCCAACTGAAAACCCCTTAGAAATCATTCTTCCATACTACAGGTTCCCGATTCACTCAACACCCGATCCGCTCCCAAGTTTTCCCTCCATTAACGAGCTTTTTAAGCAACTTCAGTTCTTTCACAATTCTTGATTTTCTTTCTTCCACGCCCCTCTACACAGCTTAATTTTGATCGGAAAATTATTTTCTAGCGGTGGTTTGTTCGGGGGCGATCGCTAGAAAAACACAGTGAATAGCCCCCAAATCTTGTTGCTCTTTGTTTGAAGGTATGACTGTAATTTGTATTTTCTCCCCACCTTATTATTTCCACTGAATTGAAATTGGTCTCGTTGTGGTTGTGTTTTATTTTCCCCAATGTAATTAGTGTGGATTTGTTAATTTAGGGTTGTTATTTCTGATTAGGGTTCCGTTTTTATTTTCGGCGCATGTGCAGTAATATAGTAGCCTTTTTGTAATCTTGTTCAGTTGTCACATCGTTTTCACTGATTTATTGGTTTGGGGAGGACATTTGTGGTTTCTACTTCAGGTTCCTTCGGATATTCTTTTAATTAGTCCAAGAGCTTAATTTGCTACATTATAATTGAAACAAGGGGCTATACTGTATTTATTTTATATTTCACTTTTTTTGTGCTTTGGAATATAATTATAATTTTTCTATTTTCCTTAAATTCCTTTTAGTTTGGCTGTCTATCAGCTTTATGATGGTTCTAGGGTTTTGGTGCGAGTGCATGGGGTTTATCATTCTACTGATGAAAGGAGTTTCTCTAGGGTGGTTGTAAACAATAATAGTTGGCAGGTTCGGTGTTGTGACAGAAATAACTTGTTTCTTGGGTTCTTGTGGTTCAATAAATCACTGTCCCTTCCGGACATCCAATAAAATTAGAACGATACAAAGAAGATTAGCATGGCCCTGCTTGCATAAGATGGGAAGTGTTTGGATGATCTGTCTATGTAATTACGATTTAAGGCACTTCTTGTTAGAATTACTGTGTGAATGTTACTTTATAATTATTTGTATTGAGTTCGCTTTCATATTTTTTCTTTTCCGAAACCAGTATTTTCATTTAGCTTTATGTATGTATTGGCAAAACCTTATTTTATGAGATGCCATGAATGATATGAAAATGTTTCAGCATTTATAGTTTGTGCGGGATAATGTTTCTTAAAACTTAAAGTAGGATCAACTGACATGCAAGCAAATCCGTCAGCTGGTAAACAAGTCTGTTTAGCTCATACTTCATACATAATAAGGATTAGTATACTTTTCCACAAGTTAGAATTTGTTGTTTTGAGTTTCAACTTAGTTAAAACTTATGTTTTAGAGCTAGTGCAATTGCTTTGCATGAAATTCCTCCTGATCACATGTAGTGAAATATGTAGGGCTGAAACAAGGAGCGGGAACTACTTAGAACTGAGTACTCTTGTGTTCTGAAAATGAAAAGGCGCTGAAATTTAAAAAGAAATAAAAATGCTCAGCTTAGTTTAGGAGAAAGTTACAACAGATTATTCATTTTATTCCAAAATATAAGAGAAAGGGCAAGCCTCCTATCTGTTCCTAGATTTTATATGTTGAAAAATTGAAGAGGAAGTGAATAGAATTAGGAAAAGATTATTTCCATTTTGGTTTGATATTTTAACTTTACCAAGGGAAGAAGGAAATACATTGTATCGTTTCTGTTTGAGCCTTACCTAGTTACATTTACTTGGATTTGAAAAACATTCATTTGAAATCTTCAAAAACAAAAAAAGAACAAAAACCTTTATGTCAGATTTTGTAAATTAAGACACGTGGAACATGATGGAAATAGGAAACTTTAAAAATGATCATCTTGTTGACATTGCAATAGCTGAATTTTATAGGCCTAAACATGATCCCCATGAGCTCGCCTGTCCTTATTGTCCAGCTTAGACGGAGCATTTTGTGAATATTTGAGGCATAGAACTCTATCTGTGTCATAATTATGCGTGTGGGTGTGGGTTGCATCTCTTACTTTTGACTCGTGAGGGTCTAATCTTGCCGTAATTTTCCGTATTTCAGTTTGAGGTTTTTACACTGCTTTTATGAGGTTTACTAAAGCAGTCATGTAACATCGAGCCCAAAGATTGTAATCTAAAAGAAATTGATCCATTAAATATTCTTTTTCACTTTTTCGACTTTTATATTATGGCTCTGCGCGAATTTCGACTAGATTTCATTTATTTGCAGTTGTCTATGATTTTGCTATTCATGTGTTTTATGGTTGATGATATTATATATGATGGTTCCTCTTGGTAAACTTGCAGCCTGTGCCTGGATTAGATATTCTGGTCCTGCCTTTACAGTTCAGGTACCGCATAAAATTCTCGCTCTCTCTCTCCCCTCACACCTCACACACACACAACCCCCCCCACATGTTGTGCATCCTTGGTTTGTAAACTTCTTGGTGTTTCTCATCTCTGATGAATGTAGAAACTTTGTCCTCCTTCTACTTGTTTGTAACTTGCCTTGCTTTCTTACGCTTAATTTAACATAAGCAGCTGACTAATACTCTGGAAGTATAATTTAGAAAATATCCTTCATGTCATTATAGCTTGATGATCGAACTATTGTCAGAAAATTTCCTGAGACCTCATATGTTTTGTTCTGCACAGGTTGCTTTCTGTCAATATTTTGAACCGTTTTTTCTTTGGTTACTGATTGAATTGCATTTTTTTAAGATTCCGATTTTAGGTATTGCTATTTTATACTACTATATTTCTCAGTAGCAAGCAAAGACATGCTAATTTTTTATTGTGCCTAAACTTAATTGTTCTTATGTTGTACGATTGGAGATTAAACTGATGAAAGAGAGAGAATCTTGATTTTGGTTGGTTTTTTCTTTTTGTACGAATGGAGATTAAACTGATGAAAGAAAAAGTTGATTTTGGTTGGTTTCTTTCTTTTTGTTTTTTTTGTACTTCGCTGCCCTTTCTATACTCATACCACATCTTTGTGTAGATATGACACGGGATGAATAACAGGACGAGCAATCATCACAAGAACACAAATTCTAGAGAGTTGTAATGCCAAAAGACAGATTTAATTATTTGATGAATGAAAATCAAAAGTCTAAAAAAGTATTTATAGGAAAATAAAGGACTAAACAAATCCTAAATCGAAAAGGAAACCAAATTCTTAGTTCAAAAGGAAAACAAAATCACAATAAGCTAAAACTCTTAATTGATAGATTCTTGGGAGTCTCACAATGATGGAGACTTAGGAGTCTTCAACTTGATGGAGACTTGGGAGTCTTCAACTTGTCCCACATCAAGATGTATTCTTTAGGATCAGTAACTGTAAATGTTTAGGCCGTGCTTACTATTTCACCAATTTGCCCTTTTTCCTAATGCTTTGTCTTGTACCTTCTCTGGATGTGTGTTCACTCCTTCCAATATATCTTTTTATCTGTTCTTTTCGGAAGTTTAATATTATTGGATTCTGTATAACTGCTCTGCTTCTTTTGGTTTTCTTTATTTATAATGGTGTTTATGCTTATATCAATGAGCTGACAAAGTAGAACTGATTGGGTTAATTAATCTTTTTGTTTCAATAAAATCTCTGGCAGTAATGAGCTACTTCCGTGTTAGGCGCTGATTGATGGATCCTGATTACACGAAGTTCGGAAGAGGTAAATTTGTAATGATGAAACATGATACCTTCTGATTTTGCTTTAGCGTCTTATATGCCTCTCAAGTTTGTTCTTTTGTATTATTCAAGCAAAATAAATGCATGTCATAGCATCTGTATTGATAGCTGAATGGCTTGCTTATCTTGTTGGATTTATGCTGGTAAAAGAATTCTTTTCCTACTTTATATATTTTAAGTGGCAAATATAATTGCTAACTATATGAAGACTATCCGATGGTTCCCTTAATAGGTAACTCACTGTATCCATAACCATAGCCATACTTTTTTATTTATGTTCTGTCAGCCAGTTTATGTATTAAATTATGAGGGTTTGTTGTATAGATTGAGGTGGTCAAATGTGTTTATGCATCTACGAAGGTTCAGAAAAGCTGAACCGTGTAACATGTTTTCCTCCTATAGTGTCGTCCCCAGGGGCTAGCTCAGATGGTAGGGGGCCTTTGATGGGACACCAAGGTCCCGGTTCAAATCCTACCAACTGCAGGCTACTCTTGATGTCTTCCAGGCCCAGGCGTTGGGGCACGCGTGGTTACCCCCGAGTTTGGCAAATATAGTGTCGTAGTGGTCACTTGGTAACAATGATTTCCGCTTTTGTTTAAAAATTAATCTTGAAGTTGGTAAGGAAAGTTTGGTAGGTAAAAGAAGGGATAGTTGAGGTGGTTTAGGCTCTGTAAGCTCGACATACAGATGAATTGGTGATCCATTTGAATGTTGAAACTAATTTCTCTTTACTAATTGTTTGGTGGTAGAGATTGCATGAAAATAAATTACGGACACAAAATTAATGAGTTTTCTTTCTCTAGAGATGCCAGTGCTTGCTGATAGCTGCTTTCATGAAAGTCCAAGTTGATATTCTTAGCACCATTGTTACAATTAAGTTCTCAAAATCGTTCATTTTATAAATCTGGATGTATATGATTTCAAATTTCTTGATTTTTTCTTTCTTATATTTACCGTTATATGTTCTAAATCCAAGGGGTTGCATCTCATCTTTACGTGAGCTTTTATCTTTTTATTCTGACTTTATAGACCAACATTGTGGCCTCTTCTTCAATTAGGGCCTAGAGAACTTACAGGTGCTGTGGATCTTATAAGTCACTTCAAATTGCTGCCTCACTACGATTTCTTCTGCAAGAGAACGCTTCCCGTGTCAATATCAGACACCCACTACCTTCACAATGTGGTCGGAGACACAGAAATCCGGAAAGGGGACGGGATGCAGTTGGGCCAGCTTATTCAAAATACATCTTTAACTAGAGAAATTAATACACGTATACAACCTTTTGAGCTAGACGTTCTTAGGGAAGCCTTTCAACTGAGGGAGACGGCTCCAGTTGATCTTCCACCTGTGAGTTTCGTGCATCCAGCTTACGACTTCATTTTTTCTTTTTTCTTGGTTGGATGCTTGATTATAATGCTTCTTATCATGTTATACGAAAGGTTAAGGCTCTTTGTTGGCAGTCTTTAAGTTAGTCTTATACTGTTTTGTAGTCTGAGAAGGGTACCCCTACCATTGCTGGGAAATCAAAAGGTGAGTCTAAAGATAAGGAGAAGAAACATAAAAAGCACAAGGACAAGGACAAAGACAAAGATAAAGAGCACAAGAAGCACAAACATCGGCATAAAAAAGACAAGGACAAGGATAAGGACAAGGACAAGGACAAGAAAAAAGATAAAGGCGGGCATCATGATTCTGGGAATGACCACTCTAAAAGACATCATGAGAAGGTTTGAGAACTGAATTTTCCGCTAGTCTTAATATGTGCTGAAAGCAAAATGTACACTAGGCTTTGTTATGAAACGCAAGTGTGTGTCTGTCTTTTGAGGTGGGTGGGTTGGTGTAAACTTTCTAGCCATGACTGTCTAGTTGCACAGAGTCGCTCTTTCAGGTAGCAAGACATGAAAAAAGATTCTGCAAGTGACTTGAAATTCAATAGTTTTTGCACGACTTTTATCTGGCTTTCTGTCAGACAAATCTTACTCATTATGACATTTAAATCAAACTGCCTTCATGAATACATTTCAGAAGAGGAAACATGACGGAGATGAGGATGGAGGTGATATTCATAAACACAAGAAAAGTAAGGTAGAACAACGACAACTGGACTATTTCTAATGAATTTTAATCGTACTCTTTGCTTGTGAATTTATTATTGTCGTATTTGTTTACCTTCAATCTCATTTCTTTTCTCAAAATTATACGTTTTATAACTGAAATTATGCAGCACAAGAGCTCGAAGATAGATGATTTGGGAGCAATAAAGGTAGCAGGCTGACAAGTGGAGGTTGATCTTTTAGTTTTGTCATCAGATGTTGGAGTTGATAATTGAGGGATTCTTTACTTACTATTTTCAAGTTATCTAAGGTACATAATTACTTATTAGTGGAAGTTTATATCTGCATCATGTTTCATCTTATTCATTATACCAATTGTGGCCTGGTTAGAAATGTGAAGGCCTCTTATCATTATAACTGAGTGGGTAGATATGCTCAAACGCACAACCTATACCCGAGATTAGTATAGTTTCTAATTTGAAATTTATGCAATCATCGAGAGCTTAAAATTAAATAAACAATGATAAAACTACGTAGGGAATCAAATCACCGTGGTTGGTTCACTTGAAAGCAACATGGGTATTTGTGCCTGAGTCTAGGGCTACAACAAAGGCTTTTGCACGTTATATCATGAAATTTGTCACTAACCACATCTGTAACATTTAAATTATACATTATTAAAGCCACAATCAAGGAATGTTGATAATTTTCTATTTTCTTCTATGTACTATTGAACTTTTGCATGCCTAAAGAATATTGTCCTGGAACCTAAGTTTTGGCCAATCCGGATCATTAGCTACTTATAGGTTCCCTGCGCGCATAATCTTATTTTACTCCTGTAAGGTGTGCATTGCTTCTTTTACATACGTTTGTATCTCTCTCTCTCTCTCTCTCTCTTATCCATGCAGAGCTTTATTTGGACTTACTAAAGATTGCCAAGAAGGTGAATTCACTTGCTAGAGTGAATTCAAGGTAAAAAAAATGTTGAAAATGGCTATCCTGTGACGTAACAAGATTGTCATATCTCTGATAGCCAATACTTAAATATGGCTTGATTTCATTCTTTCGTTGGATATGTGACTTCATATATTTTCTTCGGTTTTTTCTCCCTTTTGAGGATTCTAGGCCAAAAGGTTCTTAAGTAATCTAATCATCTCGTCGATCTGGTAATAATAAGAATAGGTAGAGATAGGAGGAGTTGGTGGTCTATCTTAACCCTCATGGGAGGGACTAACTGATTATTGCAAGAATGTGGCAATGTGTATTACTGGACAGTTAAACTAGATAGGTGCAATTTTATCCGAGGATCGAGTTGAAACGAGAAAATATTTCGTCATCGATATTATTGTTATTCGATTGTTATGTTTATCATAATTGTATTAATGTATAGTCCAAACTTATCTAGGTTAGAAGTTTGCAGTTAAGGTTGTGACTTTGGTATTCAATTTGAGTTGACAAGAGTATATGTTCCTAGAGCAATGAGTTTATTATATAGTACGATTATGATGATTGTGTGCAGTGTTTGTATTATGTTTGTCCAGTCAGCAGGGGTATATATGTAATTTGCATATTATGTAAGGGTACAGTGACCACTTGGATGATGAGTGAATGATCTTATTTCTTGTATGGATTATATATTGCCCAATAAATGGCCATGATAGATTGCTGATAGGGGATGTGTTGGTTTAGATAACGTGAAATGACAAATTTGCCCAATAAACCTCCTACTCCTACCTAATGAAACCCAGAAAAAAATCGTGATGTGGCGGCTTCAAGAAGTGAAGGATTACGGTAACATGAACTTGACCCAGTCCGAATTTATTGAGGAACTCGAAATCTACCAACAAGCACATGACTAACTCAATTTTGAACTGAATTAATTTAAAATTAATAATTTTAAAATATAATGATTATATGTTTTATATAACTTTTGATATGTAATCTAATCGACCTAAAGTTGAGTACGAATTAATGCGAGGGGTTGATCACCCGAAACACGAGGGCGGGGAGTACAAATGGCACTAAATGATACTTTACTCTCATGGGCCCAACTTCATTTCTGGCCCAAATTGCGGAGGCTATACACTTGAATAGTTCACTATATTAAAATCTGAATTACGTCGGACAAAACATATTAAAACAGATAATCTGTTTACCAAAATTAAATTGCACTTAATATATATAAGAGTTAGCCTTCATTGACTATAAAATTTTGTTTCCATACTCTAGCCTCTCTCGTCCTTGCCCAAGTCTGATTTTTTAAATTTCCAAATTCTTTTGCATTCTTTTCTTCTTTTTACTTTCCGTGTCCTATACATGAAATGAAATATGGGGCATCAACTTTTTAGAAATGACAAAAACCACGCAATCACTCCTTTTCTTTTTGTTGGCCCTTTTTACCTTTTTCTTTTCACCCCTTTTAAAGAATGCTACACTAGATATTCATAAATATAGAATCTTTCTATCCCAAACTATTTTTTTCTTAAAATACATGAAGATGAAATATTGACATCCAAATATTAATATTTCCATTATTCAACAAGATGCTTATGGACACTAACATACTATATTCATCCTTGAATAAATCAAACCAAAAAATAAAATAAGTTATGTAAGTTCGAATGTGTAGTTTTCGAAGAATGAGTAGTAGAATGGAGGATAATTGAATATTTTGAGGCATTGAAAATGCTGAACACCTTTTAAGAAAGACTATGGTTCTTTTACTCATTGTTTGATAGGACAAAATCTTAAAATAAGGAAAAAAGAAAAAAAGAGAGTAGAGTGCAAGATAAAAAATTGGGACTACAAAGATGAAAATCAAACAACTTTTTTCAGAAAAGAGTTATACACTATGGTACTTCAATTATCCAAATTCTTCTATATTTTGAGGTACACTTTGTAGATTCCTTACAACTTCTTAGTTTGTAGTGTAAATAAAATTTAATTTACTATATTTTGGCTAGAATTATTGTTGGAAATTGGCTTTGGAAGATTGGTGTTGACCAATCTTTGAGCAATTTCAATTATGTGTTCCATTGGTTGAA
>JAUEKW010149714.1:0-10057 GCA_032274785.1 Ajuga reptans
TATATGAATTGGCATCGAGTCATGGAAAAATGAAATTCTATTTTAAATTCCTAATTCTTTTCTATTTTTCTAATAAGCCAACTGGATTTGGGATTTATATTGATGCGCAAAGTGGAAGTATCACAGAAAATGTAAGTATTTATAAGTTATAAACAGCTACGCAATTTTGTTATATATATATTTACTCGTAATGTTTGGGTAATTGCAGCCTGGTTTAAGGAGTGAGAGAGTTGTTTTTGAACCTTAAGCTGAGAGCTGTGGAGATGTTGATATGTTCAGACTGGCTATTCCAAATGAGAAAGAACTTAGGCAATCAAAAAGGGACTCAAAAACACAATCTAGCAGTGGATCAAGGAGGATTGAATTTGTTGGTGATGGGCTGCAGAATTTGTTACCAACACAAGTCCCTTTTAAAGCACCAGGCTTGCAGTGGCATGGCCAACCATGTGTGACTTCCAAACAGCTTCAAGAGAAAAAGCAAAAAATGATAAACAAACAAGCGAAGTCAATGGATATTCAAAATCAGTAATGTAGGAGATTGATTTTTTGTGCTCTATAGTAGCTGTGCTACTTTGTTCAGATTGTGATCTAAATCTAGAGCTGCATGTTTTGTAAAACTCTTTTCGGATATTAGTTTTTATGTTCTATTTAGTAGCTGTGCTACCGTGTTTATTCGTGATCTAATGTAAGTCACATTTTTTGTACAACTCTTGTGGAGACTAGCTTTTGTTTTGATATTGTAGTTGTGCTACTTTGACTGTGATCTAATGTAAGAGTTGCGTCTTTTTGTATAACTTTATTTGGTCTTTGTGATCTAATGAAAGAGTTACATGTTTTTAAATAAATCTTGTAATAGGTTGGTGTTTGTGAAATATAATTTTTTGTGTTGTAGAACATAGATTTTGTAATATATTTTTCTGAAATAGATCTTGTATCTAAAGCAGAAAATGTGAGCGTTCTGTTTTTACAGTGTACGAAAATGTGATTCCACATAAAACTGAGTGAGAATGAAATGATTTGCAAAATTCCAGCTTTTGTATTAACATAAACACACTCAGCAAATTTTAGAGAGGTACTACAATTGTATATATTCAAAGCATAATTTATACCACCAGAAAGTACAAGAAGGCAACAACTCCAAAATAATATGTTCTTAAGGAAGGAATACGGAATTTATAGATGTATTCCCCTGTTCTAACCCATAAGTACAAAAAGGCAACAACTCCAAAATACTTTCAATACAATTTAGACATAAATAAGCACACAATTATCATCCAACTAACGACAAGATACACATTTGATCTTTTAACTCGACTCCTCATTTTTTCACATTCCAACTGGAGGATCTTTTGGTGTCCAATAGCATGAGTCAGAGCATCTAAAACTTATGTCATATCACAGTGTAAAACTTCATTTTTTCTTCCCATTAATTCGGCTGCGAAAAGAAGAGAAAAAAAATATTTTGACGAAGAAGATGCCATCTTTACCGGAGCAATTAGGGTGAAAAGAGGTACTGATTTCAGCTGATTTTGTGGAAGTTTCTTGTGTGAAATTAGGGTTTGCCTCAATTGCTGAGAACAAAAACGAGTTGGGGGCTTCATTTATGCAATATTTTCTGTTGTTGACGTGATGAATTAAAGGCCAAGTCAGCTTTTTTTTTTTTTTTTTTTTTTTTTGAGAAATCCAAGTCAGCATTTGAAGAGACGGAGTTAGTGAAAAAACTAACGGAAATTTTATTTGGTTCAAATTTAAAAGTTAAAGTGTTTATTTGCCCAATTTTAAAACAATAAGTGTGTGATTGAACAAAAAAAAAGTTGAGGTGTCTATTTGTACCTGTGGGTATAGTTCGAGTGTTTATTTGCACCGTATCCCATTATAATATTATCTGGTTTAAGAAACGAGCCAGGTCTACCCACACTTTGGATCTTGGCCCCTGACTCTTTCTTCCATCTGCTGATTTACCTTTTGCATTTGAAGCCACATTGGATTGGCCGTCAGAAGACCCGTGTAACTGCTCATTTGGTGGAGTTTGGTCCCTTTGCCTGCTGTTTCTCCCTTCTACTCGTGGGGTTGACATCTATAAATGGAGGCAAGGCAAGAAGCCAATAAGTATGAGCAACAAAAAACAATCACAAACTTCATATCATATTTCTGGTGAAACAAACCAAAACTGAAACATCTCTAATCGAAGTAGAAAACTGATCAGTAAACTAATACAAAACAAACACAAACTAATGGACATTCACACCTAATCAGTAAACTTGGGACTAACCGACAATTAATCGACATTCACAACTAACCAAAACTAATCGAAACAAACTAAATTTGAAACATTTGTTTCGCACCTAATTATTAAACTTGGAAATCCAAAACTGATCGACAATTAACAATTAACATCGCTGATCGACAATTAACGATTAACAATTAAAACTGATTGACAATTAACAATTAATAAAACTGAGCGACAATTAACAACCAACAAACCAAAAGTAGTCGACATTCACACCTAATCATCTGAAACATCATTTTAGCAGAAGAAATCCATAATTTTCGAAGTCATATTTCGAAATCCACAATTATAGAGTGGGAAGATTTACCGTGGTAGGAGTAGTCGACATTCACGAACGAGGAGCAGAGGTGGGCTGGTGCCTGGTGGCGTGACTGACGTCGGGTCGTCGGCGGTGAGATGGTCAGATGGTGGCCCCGATGGGTAGAACTAAGGGAGAAGTCAAGTGAGAAATCAAAATTCATAAACAGGAGAGAGAGAGGCAGAAGCGGGGAGATGACTTATGAGGGAAGAGGGTGGGTTTTAGCCTAGGGATTCTTTTTATACCCCCTATTCAGTCGGTTTCGGTCGTCTCGGTTTTAATTTTTTAAAATCGTAACCGACCGAAATAACCCAAAATTCTAACTCAAAACTGAAAACTGACTACAACATATAAAAACCGCACAGAATTGGTATTTTAGGTCGGTTTTCTCGGGTTTTTATTACAATCGATTTATGCACACCTCTAGACCTTATCCACCACCACACATTAAAATAAGTCAATTGAAATTTAAAGGTGTACATTTCTTATTTAAATTAATATGAAGTTGAATTGTTGATATTTCTATTTGGGTAGTACCCAAGTGGGTAGGGTAGAAAATGTCCCCAAAAGACTCAGTGGTAAGATTCTGACAAACCAGAAAATGGCAACTTTGACATTTTAATATAGTATATATATATATATTAGAAAATGCCCCTCACTTAATTAATATGTAACACAGATTAAGTTTTCATTTGAAATTCAACTTTTAATTTAAAGACGGCGGCTATTGCCACCACGAAAAACTCTTTATACACCACATTTTATTTTGTACAAAAATAATTTAAAGTTAATTGACTATCTTACCCTCTTTTATATATTTAGAGAAAAAAGAAACATGTCTTCCCTTCTCCGTTCTTCAATATTCCATCATTTTCTTAAGCCTTTTAATTTTATTCTTTTAGGGCTCATTTGGCCAGGGTTCTTCAAGTTTTTTGAAGGGGTGGGGTGTTAAATCTGGGATAGTTAATAGAGATCCTTTCGCCCTGCAGCAGAGCTTCAAAAAGATCGTCGTCTCCTCTTCTCCCTCCGACGAGGTTGATTCTGCAGATAATATATATGGGGAGGTTCTCCGGTGCAGATTCGAAGCAAAAATTAGTCGAAGTGAATCACAAAAATAAGGATTCATCGAAGCAAGCTTCGGATCTTGCCAATGAATCGAGGGCGAAAGCAAGAGCTAGGAAGAGAAGAAGAGAGACAATGTGCATCAAGAAGCTTAACGAAACCAGCAGCATGAACATTGACAAATTTCTTAAACATACTGCATGAAATTGACGCATAAGTGTACATGGAGATTAGAATTGAATTTGGTTGGAATTAAATGGTTTTCATTTTGGGTTTCGAACAGAAATTCTGTCTTTGTTTCTTTCATTATTTTCTTTTTAATGGTGGAAGGGTATAATTGAATTTTTGGGTGGTGTATAAAGAAATTATAACAATTTAAATATTTGTGTCTTTGTTTCTTTTATTATTTTCTTTTTAATGGTGGAAGGGTATAATTGAATTTTTGGGTGGTGTATAAAGAAATTATAACAATTTAAATATTTGTGTTGGTTGTGTATTTAGTAATGTGGTGTGTAAAGAATATTTTGTGGTGGCAATAGCCGCGCCCTAATTTAAATTAGAGTAGGGTATATAGTTACTTCTTCGGCATCCTAAAATATTTTTTGTGCATTTTATTTTCTTGTTCTGGATAGTTACCCTGTAATCATGCCAGGACGGCCACGTGGCATGAAATTAGGGACAACCGAAACAACCATCAGTCCGTACCCCGAGCTCGTCCCCCGACGAGACTGGCGGACAATCATCAGGTCGCAACTCGGGCCCGTTGCACAAGGGAGTCCGCTACCCGATCAACACGACCTGTTCAAAATTATCTAACACCGCTCAGAAGACCCTGAGGGACCAAGAACAACGAGCTCGTCCCCCGGCGACCTCGACCAACGCCAGGTTGGCGCCCTCGAATAAACCCCGGCTGGCCAGGTGGCGAATGCGTCCACTTGCTTGAAAGGCGGTTATAACTTCTATAAATACCCTCATTCCCCCCACTAGGAAGGGGACTTTTGGGAAAAAAGAGAGAAAAAAGTGGATGTATGTAGCAAGCATAACTATAAGCAGCTCCCTCGAATAAACAGCCTGTCAATTACGACAATACATTCGAAATCACTTGACTTTCTTTATAGTTTTACTAACCGCCTCGCATATAAACTTCTGGTTGTGAAGCACGCGTACGTATCACCTACTTAAAACAGCCACGTCATCCCGATTGTTGGTCGCTAACTATCTATCAAATTACACTTGCCCACAATTTGGCGCTAGAAAGAGGGCGGGCATGGCCATCCAAAGTTCATCCACTCATACCTTAGCTCAGGGACACTCGCCGCCCCATAACTCTTGGACGGGAGGAAGTCTCCCTGGTAGCCCAAAACGCACCCATCCGCGGGTAGGCAGGAAGAGGAGGGATGACCAACAAGATGCGGACTTCCTCCGGCCTGTTACTAAAAAAGCCCATGAACAAGGCCGCGACTATCTTTACCGACGAGACCACCCGCTAGCGGAGGCAGGGCCTTCCCCTGTAAAGGAGCCCCCACTAGCTGCACGGGGAAATCGCCGCGGGAACCCCACAAACCTCCGGAATAAGGGAACACAGAGGTCCCTAACGCCTAAGCGTGCGCACAGCCACGCTCACAAGGGGACCGAGCCTCGGTGCGAGGTTCCTCCCAGGCCGACTCAACGGGCCTAAGGGTTGGGGTCGCAGTCAAGATCTTCAAGCCACCACCCCCAACTGTGTCCCACCAGGGGCACGTTCGCGACCCGGCATTCCCGTTCCATAGCCGAGTCCCGATCCTCTCATCCGAATGTGTTTAATCAGTTGGGCCCCCCAGAGGGAGACGGGTTGCGGCACCCGTCCCCGTCACTCCCACAAGATCGACCTGCTTTTCGAGGAGACCAGGGGGGCAAACATCAAAAGGGTTTCAGTGCCTTTGGCCAGGCGGAGGTTGTGAGGTTGAAAGAGCGGCTGTCCCGATTAGAAGGATAGGTCGGGCCCTATGTATCACCCCCGACCTCTGCGCACCTAGATGTGAGGTCCAGCTCGCCCTTCTCACCAGCCATACAGACCGCGCGATTACCCCCCGACCTGCGATGCCCCAATATCGCTCCCTATAATGGCGACATTGATCCAACCACACATATCAACAAGTACATGTCCTTTATGGAGTTGCAGGCAGCCGATGATGCAACTCTGTGCCGCGTCTTCCCCACCACCAGCGCCCCAATGCGGCAGGACGACTCCTAAAGTGGGCCGTCGAGCTAAGCCAGTTCAACATCACTTATGCCCGACAAACTGCCATAAAAGCCCAAGCCTTGGCCGATTTCGTCCTCGAGTTCACTCCCCAGCTCGACGTTCCACGGAGCATCTCCCGTCAATGGGAGCTATACGTCGATGGCTCCTCCACGACCTGGCACACGGGGGCGGACTAGTCCTTCTAAGCCTCGAGAAACAGTGCCTGAGCACAGTCGTCCGAGTACGAGGCTATACTTATGGGAATAGACATGGCCAAATCGCTGGGGATCCAAGAGTTATTGATATACAGTGATTCCCAGTTAGCCATCAGCCAGATCAACGGTGATTACGTTCCCAAGGAAGATATGATGATTCAATATCAACGGCTCGTACTGAAGTCAGTCAAAGACTTCATCTCAACCCAATTTGTGCAGATCCCCCAGGGCAAGAATGCCCAAGCCGATGCCTTGGCCCGTCTAGCCACCTTTGAAGGCGCGGAAAGCCTCTCCTTCGTCACGCTAGTTCGGGCCACGACCCCTTCCATAACCAGCACGACGTGTCTCCAGATGGTGGGAACGCCTTCCCTTACCTGGATGACCCCCATCATCCAGTTTTTGAAGACATGACAGCATCCTGATGACCGTTTTGAAGCACACCGGCTAAGGACCCGCGCCTCACATTATACGCTGATTGGAGACCACCTATATAAAAGGGGGTTCTTAGCTCCCTTATTAAGGTGTATGGACGAAGAAGAACAAAGGTACATCATTTCCGAAGTCCACCAGGGAATTTGTGGGAACCACACCGGGGGGCAAGCTTTGGCACATAAAATCTTGCGCCAAGGGTATTTCTAGCCAACACTAAAGAAGGACGCCACCCGACATGCGCGATCGTACATAAATTATCAACAACACGCGCCGCTCATCCGAGCTCGTCCCGAGAACCTCACCTCGGTACGAAGCCCCTGCCCTTCGCAAAATAGGGGATCGATCTCATAGGACCCTTCCCAAAAGCCAAGGGCGGCTTTACGCAGGCAGTAGTCGCTGTGGACTACTTCAGCAAGTGGGCGGAAGCTGAACCCCTCACCGATATCACCTAAACCAAGATCATTAATTTTGTCTGGAAGAACATTGTCTACCGGTTTGGTATCTCTCGGTCACTAGTGACAGACAATGGCAAGCAGTTCGACAACCAGAAATTTAAGAAGTTCTGTAGTGGCATCCAGATTAAAACGCATTTCGTGACACCCTACCACGCCCAATCTAACGGGGCAGGTGGAAGCCGTTAACAAAGTGCTCAAGCACACTCTGAAAGCCCGACTCCCCGAGCTAAAGGGATACTGTGCAGAGGAACTACCGGGGGTCCTTTGGTCGTATCGGACAACCTCGAGGATGCCAACTGGCGAAACCCCATTTCTCCTTGCTTACAGAACTGAGGCCATTGTGCCCGTCGAAATCGGGGCCCCAACGTATCGAACGCTCAACCACGACGAACAAGAAAATGATCAAGCCATAAGGATCGACCTCGACCTCATAGAAGAACGCATTCCGAAGCAGAAAGACGGAATACTATGTACAAACACCGTCTCGAAAGATTTTATGACAAACGGGCCAAAGTCAGAAGTTTTCAGACAAATAACTTAGTCATGAGAGAGATAGTCCCGGCCCTACGAACCGGGGTCTTCTCCCCTAACTGGGACAGCCCTTACAAGATCCTGAGGTGCCTCCCAAATGGGGCCTACGAATTAGAGGATCCCTACAGGAAGAAGCTCATCCACCCCTAGAACGCCCAGCATCTGAAGAAGTATTATCAGTAAGGCTATCGCTAGTAGCAATGTTATGTACTATACCCGATCCACCCTCTAAATAAATGGGAACATCGTTATGAAAACTTCGAAGATATTCCAACCAAGAGAGACTCACCTTAAGTGACGAGCAGATGAGTCTCGCCCGCGAGCGAGCAGATAAGTCTCGCCCGCGAGTGAGCAGATAAGTCTCGTCCTCAAACGAGCACGAAAATTCTCTTCCTCGAACGAGCAGAAAAGAATTTGACCGAAATTAAGCCAAGGCACGAAGTATGTCACAAAAAAAAAAAAAGCATTAAAAAGCTAAGTCTCACAGAGCGGATAAAAGTGAAGGCAAATAAATAAAGCCATGTGAAGCAAAAAGTAGTCATCTTCATTAGCTCGAAAACTAATTTACACAATAGCTATTACAAAAAAGAGCCTAAAAAGCTATCTGCTCTAGTCTAACAACGCGGGGACCTTCGCCACGGACTCTTCAGCTACGGGCTCGGCCGCCGCACCCTCGGTAGAAGAAGGCCCGAAGACCTCACGTTCAGCATCGGAAAGGGGACCTCCCAAAGCCTCCCAATCCCCCTCGGCGCTGGTGGCATTGTCCGCCATGAAACTAATCAGTTCGCCGCGCAAGAGGCCCAAGTCCACCCCCAGCTCCTCGCGAACCTGCTTCATTACGTCCACATAGGCGTAGACATATCCATCGTTGGCAGCAACATTCCCCTCGCCGGTCTCGTACGCCTTAATGGCCACTTCCACAGCTGCGACTGCCCTGCTTCCAGAGCTGCAATCCTCACCCTCTCAGTGGCGAGCTCTTCCTCCCGCGGGGCCCGTACTTCGGAAAGCTCTTCTTCACGGGCTCTAAGTTGTTGCTCCCGTTCTGCTATAGCCGCCTCCTGCAACTTGCTTTGCGCCCTTAGCCTCTCCTCCACCTTCCGAGCAGCCTCCTTCTCGGCCTTCTCCTTCTCCAATGCCGCTGAAGTCGCGGAAAGTTCCTGCTTTAGCCCCGCCTGGGCAACTATCAACTCCCCCACCTTTTTTATGCTCGGCCTGGACATTAAACAGAGCCATCCGCAAGACGGCAGTTATGAAGTCCCGTTAGGAAGTCTCGACGTTGGCCGACATCAGCAACCCCACCGACTTCCCCATGAGGGCAAGCGAGCCTACGATCTTGTCGTTCAGGGACAATTCTTCACTGCATCGCTGCATCTCGGATGTCCAAGCGTGAGCAGAAACCTTCATTGCGGCTCTGATTAGCGGAGGAATCCTGGGGGTTGGGGAAGGAGTCGGAGAGCGCAACCTCGCGTACTCCGGCAGGAAGGCCGGCAAGAACCCCACCTCGAGCATCCGCTCGACTTCTTTAGCTCGCTGGGGGTCCTAACCCAGCAAGCACTCCCCCGTGCCGCCCACCGCAGGCGCGGACTCTCTACTTGCTCCCGGGGCAGACCCCCTGCTCGGTACCTCCAAGGCTACCCGCTTGATCGGAGGCGGGGGAGCATGCTCTACCGAATCCCGCTTCTTGACGCTCTCTCCAGGAGTACGCAGTGCGGGTGTCAGAGAGGACGAGGGCGAAGTCTTTTTTCCTTTGCCGCAGCCCATCGCTCCTGCACCGAGAGCTTCTTTCCCTTAGCGATGGCCACCTGCTGCAAGGGGACCGCGGGCAACGACGCTTCCCCAGCCCAGGGAGGGACACTTTGGCCTCCTTGTGACATAGTGGCAACAGTGGCTACACCAAAAAAAGAAAAAAAATAAAAATTAAAGAGAAGTGAGACGAAAAGGAGGAGCACCGCAAGCAAATGAAGAATCGAGAAGAAAATGACAACAACTTTTGGTAGATTGGAGGATAGATCCTATGCGGCTCAATGTGTAGCCCGTGATCCACGAGGTTCCTCGCAGTGACCTCTGTCCGCACGTAGTATAGCTCGGGCGCCTCTTCCCTTGTCGTCCTAAGATCTGCAAGAAATTCCTCTTATACCAGAAAAAGATTCCCGCGATCTGCAAATCATAGATTGAATTAAAATTAGAAGACATGAGCTTGAATAGACTAATTAGGACGACACTAACCTCGGATTGGGTGGAAGTCGGTCGGAACGTTGACACGGTCTAGAGGGCCCCCGAGCTCAGATGGAACCGAGGACATCTGACATCACTTTTCTTTACGTACAAAAGTGTACATTGTAGAGAATAGTGGGGTCGAGTATCGTATCCACAAGGATTGGTATATTGAGGTGCTATTGTATACTGTGCTATGTAATCGTTCGCTATTTAGATATGATCGAAAAGTGATTGGGTTTTGTTTACTAACTAAACATGCAAATAACAAATACTTAAGTAACAAAGTGTTTTTGGATTTTTATAAAAGATAAAATGAATGTAAATACAAATGATTTT
>JAUEKW010149735.1:0-10056 GCA_032274785.1 Ajuga reptans
ACCCACCCACCCCACCCCACCCCACCCCCCCCCCACCCCGACGCTTTTTTAACTAGAGAATAGCCTTTAGCATTGAATCATTGATAAAGCAGTTCTTCGGCCTCTTCGTTTATAAACTGAGGATTGAGGGGTAGTGGTGGAAACTTACTTTGGAATTTAAGAGTTTTTTTTTGCCCCACTATGGGATGATGTCAATGTGACTGAAGTTTGTATAGGCAATCATTTTTCCTGCTCTTTTGAGGTCTTTTAGAGTGGATACTATGTGATTGCGACATGAGATAAGAGGTGGATATCCAGAGTTGTGTAGAAATGCTGGCACTTGATACCTAGAGTAGAAATACGGTTTAATGTGGGTTGTCTTTAGTATACTGTTATGGTTGTCTGATTGTTTGTATTTCAATCCTGTGGTTTTATGAACTGCGAGACTTCTTTTGTTTCAGAATTTTGTCTTTATCTAACTCATTGCTTTCTGCAATGACCCTTTGTTGAATATAGGTCATCACCCAGATCTTCACCTTGTTGGATGGAACAATGTTAAGATTGATATATGGACGCATGCAGTGGGTAAGATCACCTGTTCTGTTCCATTGTTTGTGGTTGGTTATTGTTGCTGAAAGTAGGATTAGTAAATGATATCTATGAAATGTCATTGCTATCTCTTAAAAGCCACGAGCTGATCAACATAAGGTTATATACACATTTTCGCCCCAAAGTTTAGTCAAATGTACAAATTACCCTAAAAGAATTTTTATTACCGGAACTTACCCTACCGTCATTAGATCATATCATCATACAATTGACTACTCTGGTCACCTATAAAAAAAAAAAAGATAAAACAGTCTTAATGGAAGTTAGTAAATGGATTAGGGTAAAACTGTCCATCAGACCAACCGGTTGGGGTATGCATGATCTTTTCCATTACTTCTGTTAGACTCTCCTCAGTGGGCATAAATATGGCTATATGAGCTTCCAGACATCAAGTACGAAATCTGGAGTTCCGTTACAATGCCACCTTGAAGAAATTTATGCAACTTTGTACCAAATTTAGTTATATATATGGAATTTTTTTTGCTATTGATCTGCTTTTTGTTTGATAAGTTAAGGTTTTGATGAACATCACGAGTAATTCGTTGGATCCCGGACCTAATATTGACTGCACAGATATATTTGATCATAAACTGTGTGTTTGGTTAAGCTAAGTTTGTTAATATGGTGTAGGTGGACTGACTGAGAATGATTTTATACTTGCTGCCAAGATCAATGGACTTAATCTCCATCATCTTCTGAGGATAACACCTTCGAATAAGTGATCTTTCTACCAACAGATTTTTCTTTCTGTTGCACCCTGTCAATGGTTGTGTGACCGATGCAATCTGATTTAGTGGTTAATGAAAGATATTGTTTTTCATTGATTTTATATTGTTTGTTATATATAAGGTTTGGAAATATTTTTGCGAATGATCGGAGCAGTCTCGTTCCCCTACCCACCGACCGTGGGTACAAATTAATATGCCCACCAGCTGATGAGTTAACATCTCATAAAATGAAGATAATTATCTTATCCAAATTTGGGGATAAGACCTTTACACATCAGCGGTTGGTACATTAACTTACGTGGGTAGGAGAGTAATTTTGTGCTGATTGGAGATTGTTTGTTGAAAAGGTTATTTTAAGTTTGTTTAAGTGTAGAGATTAAACTAGTTTTTGATTGGTTTGGCTCATTTATGATTTAATTTTAAGCTCATTTAGTAAGATTTTTTTAGAAATATTTGAAAGGATTTATTAAATGTAGGGCAAATTACAAAAAATCATCCAACTATGCGTGTTTTTACAGTTTGATATATAAATTTTTTTTTTTACAAATTACCATATCGAACAAATCTCAACCGTCGATTGCCCAACTATTGACGGCTGAGATTTTCCTCAGATTGTAATTTGCAAAAAGAATCATAACTTTAGATGGTAATTTGTAACAAAAAAAGTTTATATGACAAACTGTAAAAATACGCAAAGGTTGGATGGTTTTTTGTAATTTGCCCTTAAATGTATAAGAAATCATACTATAATACTATTGGCCTTTAACCCGTCTTTCATAAATCTTGTATTTCTGGAGCAGTTACCAGTAACTTTAATGAATTTAATTTAATATAATTTTTCACTATGAGTAGTAAATTAAAATTGAATATATTTTGAGTTAAACAGAGTTTGACATTTTTCTTTATACAAATAGAATAAACTCACACAATTATTTACTTGACCATATTGCTCTCATTTAATATTAGGTTGTATTTTGATGTAGGGTTTTAGTTAAAAATTTGAGGGATCAATTTTAAATTCACAATTCGATCCATTTAATTTGTTTGACAAAAAAATACAAGTCAATGGTTTCCTTCTAAATTTTCAATTCATTTTTGATGAATTCGAACTCTTCTCCACTCTCTCATGTATTTATATAACCACATAATCATATACATCGCAAATGCTTCAAAACGTATTAATTTAAAATTTATCGGCAATATCTCGTATATCTATATAACTGTATAATCATATACATTCATATTCTTCACAAACTACACACCCTTCACACGCACACTTTATACACACACTACACACCCTTTCCACATGGACATACTACACTTTTTAGACACACTGCCCACACCTCACACACACTATAGTCTATATATATTATATGTACACACTTTATACTCTCATAAAGTAATAAATGAAAAAAAAAAATTGAAATAATTTAACTACACTCATTTAAATTCAAACATTCAAATAAGCAATTTGAAATGAGACATTCTCTTAAAAAGAGAGTTTTATTTTAAAAGTATTTTTCTTTTTAAAAATGTATTTTAAAGTAAAAATGTCTATTTTTATTAGTTAAAGTATAATTTAAAATAAACTAAAAAAGAAAGTATTTTACAAATAAGTTGTATATACAGTTGAATAAGTCAAATCAATAAATACGAGAAAAGAATGCATGGCTCTTGACTTGTAGTCAAGAGGTCACGGGTCCCTAAATCAATTTCCCACCCCTAATTCCCCAATATACTCAAACAGAAAAACGTTGAAAAAAACTGCACTCTTATAAAAATAATATTTTTTTCAAATGACAAAGGGAAATATACTAAGATGCCCGTCAAGCTATTTACAAATTAGGCCGGACCTATAAATACTTCGAGTTAAGATTCTTATGGTCCAATTTATCTAAAATGTTTGCCGCCTCTAATTCCAATTGCACGAGTCATAGTAATAGATGATTTGTTTAATTTGATTAAATGTAGTTTGGGCTGGACTTTCATATTCCCTACCTCATGAAATTTTGACCCGGCCAACCTAACATATATGCTATGTTTGATTAGGGTTGCCTCCAGCCGGTTGACGTTGGGGGCAACGTGGTGATGCTTGAAATGTGCAAGGTTGGGGACATTATTTGTTTGGGTTAGGTTGACAATTGCGTGTTTTTTTAACTTTCCCCTCACCTTTGTAATTGAAAAGACATGTTTTTCTCTCTTCTCTCTCTATTTACCTCTAACTTATTTACCCCAGTCAACAGTTCCTCAGCTTTCTCCGGCCGCAATAAAACATAACCATATCGTTTATACAATGGGGTTAGGTCAAACCGCTTGAATTACCATCTTTAATTGGAATTGAATAAAGTGTTTGGGATAAGACCCGTAACCGAGTCGGGCCAGAATAAAATATGACCCGATTTGGATCCAACCGCGTACATTGGACGCAGCCCATGGCGAATCAGAACAAATACGGAAAAGCTTTTTCATTGTTTGAGTACTTCTCATTCTCATTTTTCACAGTTTCAGTTTTCAGCACTCACTCAAATTCTCAAATTCAAATCCGTTGTAACAGATGGTTAGCAATCTGCCCCTTTCTCAGAACTGTTCAATTTTCATTTTTATAGTGATTTTCTTGAATGCAGTGTGATTGTTCGCAGTAACGCTCGCTGTATTTATTTTTAGTTTCCTTAATTTTTTCTACCTGCTGATTCTCCATATATATTTGTTTTTTGTCTGGGTTTTGTTTATTTTCATGCTCACTCACTTGCAGAATTGCTTAATTGCTCGATTCTGATGCTAATTTTTTGTTTCTATGTTTATTTTCGGAGAAGAATAATAAGTTAATTAAGAAAGAGAGAATAAAATCTAATTAAGAAACTTAGAGTTCGCAAGCAATTCAACTTATCTTCCCTTGTAGAATCAGAAGTTGATTAAGTTCGTTTTTTGTATTATACCGCGCTTGCAAGCAGATAGCTATGCTTCCAGGTTAAAAATTAGGGTTCTTAAATTGTATTTAGCTCAGATCACTTCTGAGGTGTAGGTGTTTGCACCTCGGTGATTGGGGCAATATATCTGTGATTAAAAAAAAAAAATACAGCTCGCGGACTATCTGAAATTCCTTGTGTTTGTTTGATTCTGACGATGTATGCATAATTCAGGAAGTGTGGGATATTGTGCATTGCCGGGGTGTGCTTTAATATGGTTTGCCTGATTGAGCGTATCTTGCCTCAACTTGTATATAAAGCCGGTTTAATTTTTTTTTGAATGATGAACCTATTTCTGTTGGTTTTCTAAAATTAAATATGCAACAAATGAGTTAGCTGTGAAATTCTTTGTGCCCATCTTGAATGTAACATAAGATGCTTAAATGTTGTGCTATTTATCTGTACCAATAAAAAATGTATGTGCTCTTCGTGTATTCACGTATGTGCTATGAAGATTGTTGTTTATGGTGTCTTTGGAAGACAGAAGGGATCTATCTTGTTGATATTCAAACAACCGTGGTTTGTAGCTCATAGAACAGAATGTTAAAAATTAGCTTGACTAATTAATTGACATGATAGCAGCGTGTGTGGTGCTGGTAAAAAGAGTGGTTGAATAAAATGGAAAAAGAGAATGGTGGAACACTGGAAGAAAAATTAACCAGAGAAAATGAAAGAAGATAAAAGGGGTCTCTATTGAGCTCTGAGTACGTGCTTCTGATTGGTTTCTGCCTAGACCTGGGTAGAGGTGTTAGTTTGATTGAGTAAGAGGACGTTACCCTAGTTTTGCACTTGAACACTATTATTTGGATTGAAAATTTCATTCTACTATTTTTATTATTATTATTATCAAAATATGATGCCCCAACTTTTTATTTTATTTTACTAATTAAACTGTATTCTAGGCTGACCCCGAACTGGAAGCAATCAGGCAAAGGAGAATGCAGGAGCTAATGGCTCAACGTGGAGGAGGAGGAGTAATTCGTTTTCTAAAACTGAGTAGAAGTTTATCGTTGCTTGATGTTATTTCTCTGCATTTTCTTACTGGATTATATACTCTCAGTCTCAGGGTAGTCGTCAAAATCCCGAACAGCAGAAAGCCCAGGAGGATGCCAAAAGGTGAACCAATCTCTTCACTTGAGTACTAACCATCATCTTTGGTGCAAAGCTTTTCTTGATTGGAATTTCTGATTTTCCTCTAGGGAGGCGGAGGAACAAAGACAATTGATGCTGACACAGATTTTGACATCTGAAGCACGGGCAAGACGTAAGTGGAGTTAATTGAAATCCATGCTTTGAGTGTAGTGGCTTAAATTCACTAATATTTGGAATATAGATCTGTTGTATAACTGCATAGTAGAGTGGAGAAAAGAGTAACTGCCTATATGATGGTTCTTTTACCTGTCAATTTTAGGATGCCCAACAGCCAAAAGAATCCATACCTTTGTGCAATTTGCTACTTTGACATGTAAAATGGTTACTTTAGCTATGATTTAAGCCCATTTGTGAAATGATCACCAAATTAGGTGACATATGCAATAACTTGGAAAACAAAATGAAACTTATACTAATTTTGATTCTTTCGAGATGATGTGAAATTAGGACCTTTAAAGAAGGACTGTTGCAGTGAATTTGCCACACATCTCACTAAATTGCACCTAATTGCCAAAATCATGCCTAATTGACGTTTTATAAGAATCTGCCAAAATGGTAAAATTTTGTAAGGTTGGATTTCTTTTCTTTTTCATTTTGACCTGTCTTTTATTCTTTTAGCAATTAGACCAGCTTTAGAAGCTATATTTTAGTCTGGTGCAACCGTCCACTTCATGCTGTTTGACTCCTAAGCATTTATATATGCAGTTGCTCGAATTGCACTTGTAAAACCCGAGAAGGCTAGAGGAGTTGAGGATGTAATACTTAGAGCTGCTCAAACGGGTCAGATTGTTGAGAAGGTAGTTTGTTGCACTAGACTAGCAATTTGTGATGCTTCATTAACTAAGGCTTGTCTATATGCTTGATGCTTCACATATTATTCGTGGTAAACTATGGTGGACATATGTTGAGTTTCTTGCATGAATATAGGTATCTGAGGAGAGGCTTATATCGCTGCTTGAACAAATCAACACCCAAACAACTAAACAAACCAAAGTAACTGTAAGTAGTGGTGGTTGAGTTACCTCTCTCTCTCTCTCTCACACACACACACATGTGTGCACACCCTAAATTTCAGATGAACAAACCCTATCATTAGCCTTTGAGTCCTATTTTATTATTTCACAGATTAAAAGGCGCACGAGTGTTCTTGATGATGAGTAGCTTATTTCGGTCTTCTGCCTAAATATCATCTGGAGCATTATGTGATGTATACGAGGTGTAATTTCGGCCACATTATCATCGTATGGATATATCATCTTACAAAGACTACCTTTCTTGTGTGTGTGGATCATTCACCCTATTTAGTTTAGCCCTTTTCTACTTATTCATTGAGCTCTATCAGGCCTTAAAACTCTCCGTTCTGCAGGGGTCTCTATTTGTGTTGGTTTTGGATCAGAATTGTTATTCCATGAGTACTCTACTCTACTGGGTATCACCATTTTCCATGTATTGCAGTTGGTCATCTGAACCCATCGCAAAAGCATTACTTAAACAGCATTCTTAACTGCTTTATGGGTTGTTAGATTCGAGTGAGTCTCGTGTGTGCCAGCCACACGACATAGATGAATTTTATTTTTCGAATAGGGTTAGGGCTTAGATATGGGTACTGAGGGGTCATTAATTTAGTTATGAATCAGAACCGCCACACGGGATGAGATCCGTGTGGCTGGAACAGATAAGTTTTTGTTATATTGGTTGTAGAGTAGTATTTAATCTTGTGTTTTATTTTACTTACATATGGTTGTAAAAAAAGCATTGATGAGGCCCTCACTGAGCCCAAATAGCGTACTAATGACTAATGAGCCATGTAATTGGGCAATATAGTTGCACAAGAGAATCACATTCTTTTGAAAATTGAAGTTTGAACATTAATTATTTGAAAAAGGTGTGAGGAATTGTTGGTTTTTATTCAAACAATTCAGTTAAATTTGTTTTAAAAAAATTAGGAATTTGATATCTGCATAATCTTCCCATGAAAAAGTAGAGATTTAGATTACTTGTTTGTTTTTTTTGCGGTCAATATTAGCAATGCAGTTCATTCTCGATCATTTAACCATTGTGGTACGTGTTAATGTTCCGATTTGTTGATATGTTAAGACCACCCCTGTCCAATTTAGATAAAGGAACTTTTTGTGAGATTTTGGCACACCATTTGTCATGTTTATTTCATCTTCATGTGATCACAGCATTTTATTTAAATTGCAATTAACAATAAATATATATGCATATGAACTGATTATATTTAAACTATATTTATATGGTGTGTTTGGTTTGTGCCGGGGGTTGTTGGGGTACTGTATGCTGGGGTGTTTAGATGGCTGGAAGTGGTTGGAGAAGTAAAAATGTGTGTTTGTTTTATGGGTTTGAGAGTTGATTAATAATATTTAAATTAAATATGTGATTTGATGTGTGTAAGAGGTTGTTGGTTGATGAGAGAGAAAGAGAGAGTGATTGTGATGATTTGATGTTGATTGAGGAAAGAGAGATAGTGGTTGGAGAGGTTGAACCAACCTCGATTTAGCCAAACACATATTGAGCTGGGCCAACCATTTGCCCAAAGCAACCCTATTGACACAGAATTGTTCTTCAGCCCTGCACCAGATCTTTTGCCCCATAATAGATCGTGAACATTGTGGCCCTAGTGGTAGCGCCCACTGTTTACCTACGTTACATTAATTTATTTTTTCTTTCTTTACCGATTAGTTTTTATGTCTTCTCTTTTTATTCTCTCTCTTGCTTTGAAAAAGTTTATCCTAAGTTTTATTTTTCTAATATAAATCTTTTTGGGCAAAATGTTATATTTACATTTTTTAAATGAATGGTTATTTTTGTATTACATTAATATGTGTGACTATTATATTTTGAGAGTAAAATAATTAGTTTTATTTAAATATAAAACTTGTTCTTGTTAAAATAAATTATTTGTTAAATTTGTATATTCTCATATTAGTTAATCAAAAACAAATTATGAGATGATAAACTCTTAGAAAAAAATATAAAAAAAGATTCATAATATTATAACATAAAGGCACTACCTACATGGGCAATACTTATCGATATTATTTTATGTAACTTTTTGCTAGTAAATATATTATTTTAAAAAATATTATCGTCAAATCATTGAAAAAATACAAAATTATATAAATATATTAGCTAATTAGAATTACTCATAAGAAATTAATAAAAAAAAGAATATTATTCCATGTAGCGCAGAGGATTTGAGATAAAATTGACTATGCATTATATTTTGTGCTGGAGTAGAATAAATATGACGTTGAAGTTAGGACTGTCAGCGATCATAACATTAGGTAAAAAGCTCATGTTCAAGCTTATTAGAGATCGTTCAAACACATTTATCTATGTTTGTTTAATAACGAACATAGCTTGAACATTGAAAAACTCTTTAACGGCTTGTGAATATATTTTAAGCTTGTATAAAATAATAATAAAATTAATAAGAATAATTATATCTTTATACTATGTAACTCATTTATTTAAAATGCTCATGAATTTATTGTTGAAAGCATAAAACCCAAGATGTTTTTGCGAAACTAGAATATTATATAATATTCGCGTAAACTTTGTGTTCGTTAACGTTCGTGAACAGTTCTCGAACATTAACGAACAACAAATTAACAGGTTCGATTCGTTTCAAAACTTAGTAAACATTACGCGAACAACCCCATCCACTTAATCTGACTCGATTCGTTAGAGTAGCGCGAAGAGTTGGAAATGTTCTTCAACACTTACAACAGTGACAACGTTAGAAATCCTATTGTCTAAGTATAGAACAAAAATCTATTTAGATTCCCATTAGTCGACAAAACAGGAAGGCCTATCTGGAATCTTGAACAAACCTATTGCCTTCAATAGACAACTTAGGACCCTAATCTGATGCGATGTGGAGTCGATGGAAAGTGAACCTAACTCCAACTTAAAACTATGGTCAAAAGTTAAAGTTTGATCTGATTCCTTTATTCATAACCAGTATTACATCATAACTCGATACGAAGCAATCTCCTTTGACTTACCAGCCACCAAGAGTCCTCATCCCAAAAAAGATGATGAAAATAAAAAATGAGCAGAGCTGGTGGAAGATCTCTAGATTTTCAGAGGCTAGATCGATGCCTCATACGTCATTCTCTGATAGTTGCTTAAGTGCTTTGAACAATCGGTTTGTAACCTGAATAGATATATAACTTTCCGGTCAGGTGAGAACAATTCATTTCTTTGAAATTCTGCACTAGTCTAATTTAAAAATGTTCTGAAAAATTAGAAATGAATAGCTTTTAGTGATACTCTTTTTGTCTCACGTATATAATCAAGTAATCCTTTTTTAAATATCCAAATATATATTCTAATTTTTATATATAGCAACATCTATCTAGCTTATTTGCTAATATGCCTCTAATTAATATGAACATTAAATGACACTGCCTCCATTTTTTTTAGTTGTTCTTTTAGATTTTATGGTTTGTTTCAAAATATATGTTCTTTTAGTTTTTTTGCCATAATTATCCCAATAGTACCTGTTCACTCTTTTTTTAACCTAATATTACCGCAAGTGTACGGCGTAATTATAGCTAGCGGCGAGCAAGGTCGATCCCACAGAGACTGTTTAC
>JAUEKW010149755.1:0-10051 GCA_032274785.1 Ajuga reptans
GCTTACTGAGCTTTAGCTCACGTAGTTCTTGCATTGTAGGTGAGTTTGACTATGCGTGAGCTCATGGATTGATCTGGTTTGCTGTTGGAGCTTTTGCAAGTTTTGGAGCCTCGTGTACATGAATGACGACCTGTGAGGCTAAACCGTGGACTTACTATATTTTTGCTAGTGTAATAATAATCTTTTGGACATGTTCGTGTGAAATACTTTAGTATGTATACTTCTGTAATTATGGTTTGTATGAGGTATGATACTTTTGTATTTAGCTTGGGCTTAGGTATGTATATGGGTTTTGTGTAGGGGATGTATCACGGTTTATTAAGCCGTTACAAAAAGGAAATATATATATATATATATAGACAGGTTTTGTCGGATTAATTTAAGATAAGGTATATTATATAACGGTGGGTGTGACATTCCCTAGCCATGTATATTATACAACGGTGGGTGTTACATTCCCTAGCCATACTCTATGCTCGTCCCCTTCTATAGGATAGTGACCTATTGCATGAGCAACTCTATTCGCCGATCGTGGGACGTAATTGAAAGCATCGTACCTAATAGAATGGGCCAGGTTCCAAATATCTTCAACAACGATTCCACAGTAGGCATCATGTATTGTCCAATTGGAGAGAATGGGTGACCTTCTACATCGAAGCCGTTAATGCCTGCCTCAATTATCGTCTGCATGGCGAATCTCAAAGCAAGGCCTGCCCTTCAACTAGTGTGGATGACCCTTGAGCACGAATTCGCTTAACTCCCATAATTAAAACTACGCCTTCATGATCCCTTATTATAAAACCAAGGCCTGCAACTCCGTTATTAAAAGTGGCGACATCAAAATTTAACTTACGTCGTCCATGTGAGGGAGGCGACCATGTGGCTGTCATATCGGCTCGTGGCTCAGCAGGTCGGCCATTTGCTTCATGCACATGTGCTATTTCCCTACACAGGCGCAAATCCTTTTCAACTACCTTCATTGGTCGGAACATTTCGTTCTCAAAATAGAATCGGTTCCGCGCAAGCCACAATTCCCAGTAAATAGTTAATGCAAGTTGTATTGCCTCCTCAGGCAACTTGTCGATCAATTCCCATATAATGTACCGAGCAGGTTGATTCACCACCAAGAGGTGTTCGATGTGTAAAGGACTGATTTGCCATGCTTCACGTACTCGGGGGCAATGAAAGAATATATGCTCGACAGATTTATTATCCTCGGCACAGATCCTGCAGAAAGCTTCAGTCCCCATCTGTCTCCGCACTAGATTTAGACGTATAGGCAAAGCATCTTTACTGGCCCTCCATATAAAGTGACGAACTTTCGGTAGAGTAGGTATGTTCCATATTTTGATCCAATCCTTACTGGTGCTGCTTGAAGTTGATAGTGTATTTCCAAGAGAGGAGAATTGAGCAACTACCAAGTGATATGCAGTCCGAACAGTAAATTTGCCTGATTTTGTAAGCTTCCAGAATCGGCGATTATTTGGACATCTCGGACTGAGAGGGATGGCTAAGATATCACGGACGTTTTCTTCGTCGAACATTCTCCTCGTTCCATGATACACCTCCATCATAGAGTTTAATATAGTACGTATTAGCCATACATTATTTTGTAGATTTTGTAAGGCTAATAAAGTTTCTTAACCTATACGTAGTATAGTGTATTATACTTATATATATATATATATCATAAAATAAAATTTTCCGGAATAAAAAAAAATCAAATTTGGATCCGCCTTATTTTTTTGAAAAAAAAGAAAAAATGAGAAGATTTTTTTATATCATCTTTTAATCCTCTTTTTAATAATCCAACTTCAAATATATCATTTATATAACCTATTATACATATTTATGTTACAAAATTATTTTTCTAGAATCTATTAAAAAAACAAAATTGACAGCCTATTTTTTCGAAAAAATAGAAGAAAATATTTATTTTATCTTTTAATCATCTCTTAAATAATCTAACAACAAATATACTACAAAAATATCTTATAGCACATTTATATATATCATAAAAAAATTCCAAATATAAAAAAAAATTGGTATTATAATGACCCTAAAAGAGCGGCCATTAAAATTATTCTTTAATTTGTGTAAAATTAACTATAAATCTATTTTCCCTCTCGCTTAGGGTTTTCTCTCCCTTGCTTTGGAGCCTGCCGTCTGCCATGGTCGAACTTCGAGAGATCGTCATGATCTCACATTGGATGACACTACCGCACACTAATTGGTGATCGATCCCCTCTCACCTCTCTACGTTTTTTCTTTACTCGGCGTTCCTATTTTCCGTTTGCTCCTGTTTTATTAGGGTTTGTGCTCTATTAGATTTAAATTTTGTCGTGCCATTTATTGTTTATTCTTGTTAGTTTGATTCGTTGCTGTTTATGTCTGTCGATTTCTGATCCAGTTGTGCATCTGTTATCAATCCTTATTGATCTGGATCTCTTTACTTGCGCTTTAGTCCTGAATTTTACGGTTACGCTTTCCTACGTTCTTGATCGTATTACTACCCCCTTGGAACTGCATGATCGTTTCCCTGTTACTAATCTCCTGATCCCAGTGGTTTTGCTGTTGATTTCCTCCTTTATTTGGTTTTCGTTATTACGTACGGTTTCTTTGAGTGTTAAGACAGATCAAGATAGCCTGTGGTCTCCCTGGTAGGCAGATTCTGCAATCTGATATGGCTAGTAGTGACGAAGGAGAAGAACCAATCAGAATTCTGGAATATGATACACCTCCTAATTCCTCCTCGCTATGTATTGTTGCAAAGGTTTGGACGAGGAAGAATTTCAATGCCTTCGGTTTTCTGGAAGCTATGAAAAAAGCGTGGGCACCAAAGAACGGAATGACAGCAAAAGATATCAATACCAACCTGTTCTCTTTCAAATTCGCTAAATATTCTGACATGGAGGCGATATTTGCACGAGAGCCGTGGCAATTCAAAAATGATTTGGTTGTGATAAAAGAATTGGGGATGAATGAACCTCCGTCAAACGTCGAATTTTCCGAAGTCTCCTTTTGGGTTCGCCTCTATGATCTTCCAATGGTGGCAAGAACAGAGAAGTATGTAACAGCAATAGCAAACAGGATTGGACGATGTGTCGAAATAGATGCGTCAACTGCCGAGGGCGTCGGGAGAAGTATACGGGTACGAGTCTCGGTGGACTTGAATAAACCTATCAAGAAGGGTACCTTTATTGCGCTACCAGATGACAGGAGGATGTGGATCTCCTTTAAATATGAAAGATTACCCTCCTTTTGCTATATATGTGGCCTTCTCTGTCATATGAAGCGGCAATGCGACATAGTTGGTCAGGCCGAGGATATCTTGCAGTTGCCGGAGGATAAGTTGCCATTCGGGGAGTGGATACGGGCCTCGCCAATGAAACAGGCACAAGTGAGATCTGAGGAAACTCCTATCATAAGAGCCAACGCTCCCCTCAGACAGCAACTATTTGCTGACTTTGTTAAGGCCCGTAATAAACCGACAAACTCTTCGGAAGACAAAATTTCGATAGGGATCGAATCTAATCCGGAAATCAACAAGCTTGCGGCTGGATTGGAACAGGTTAAGGTCAAAGAGAAGGACGTTTTGACTACCAATCAACCACAAAAATACCAAGAGAACCAAACTAACCCCGCACCTCAACCCGACTCCCTGAACGTCCATAAAACAAACCTACCCTCAATTGCCAATCAACTACCAAATACCCACAAGCTACCCCTCAACATTGGGGAAGAAAAGATAGCCCACACACAGCGCCAACAAGCCAGCCACAACAAATCCACCCAGCCCATCCCGACCAACCCAGCTACGCCACCCAAGCCAACTATCGACATACCCAGCCATACTACATCAATTATCATCGATCTTAATGAAGATCCTCACACAAACCAGAAAAAAACACCTCAAAAACACCCAACCAAGATCACCACCTCTTACAATTACTCAACCCACCCATTTATCCCTCTACAGGTCCTAGAAAATATGATCCAAAAATCTCACCAAGCTGACACCCAAAATCTCGCTGAACCCCTTATCAAGCCTCAGAACGCAAATACCCAAGCTCCCTTACTGAAGGCGAAAACCGAGATTCTTAGCCCAAAGAAAAAAGTTAGTATCAGGAAACGGACGGCTCATCCCCACTCTGACACATCAACTATGAATATCACAGGAGTTAAGCGTCGACAGGGAATCGGAGGTGAGCATACCGGCGAGAAAAAAATAAAAATCAGCATGGACGATTCTCACATAAATTTAAGTTCAACGGCGGAGGCTGCGGGACAGCCCCGCCGATACCAATGAGTCTTCTTTCCTGGAACTGTCGCGGGCTTGGGAACCGAGCGACGGTTAGGGAATTAGAGAAGATCCTGCATGAGGAAAATCCCAGCGTAGTTTTCCTTATGGAAACAAAATCCACTATACATCAAATGCAACGGCTTAATTCCAATCGTCTTCATTTCTCAGGATGCTTACCAATTGATTGCGTAGGTGATCGTCAATCCCGCAGTGGCGGTCTGTGTTTATTATGGAGGCAACCGTTTGACCTCCGCATTATGTCTTTCTCTCAAAATCATATTTCTGCAGAAGTCAGTATGGATCACATGAATTTGTCTTGGCAATTCACGGGCATTTATGGGTGGCCAGAACAACACCTGAGGGGAAAGACGTGGAATCTGATTCACTCACTTACCCCTGGTAATAATATCCCGTGGGTGGTGATGGGCGATTTCAACGAAATTATGTGGTCTAACGAGAAAATAGGGGGTAATTGGCGTGCAGTTTCAATTATGCGTCAGTTTCGAGAAGCTTTGCATGACAGTTAACTGATGGATCTTGGCTACTTTGGTCATCCCTACACATGGTCGAATGGTAAGCACGGCATTAATAATATCCAGTATCGTCTTGACAGAGCAGTGGCTACATCTAATTGGAAGAATTCCTTCCCGTATCATCGAGTCTGTCACCTCCCTAGGATTAAATCGGATCACGCTCCTATTCTTCTGGAGCTTCAGGCTACTTCGACCATTCACACAAAGCCGAGGAAACGGCAACAGATTTTCAGATTCGAGAAAGCTTGGCTAACCCATGACCAATGTGAGGACGTCGTCAAAGCGGGCTGGTCCAATCCAAATCCAGACGACGATTTTGCAACGAAAGTCTCTCGATGTGGTACCTATTTACAACAGTGGAATATTTCAGTTTTTGGCAATGTGCGTAAGAAAGCTAATAAGTTGAGGGAGAAAATTGCAGCTCTCCAAAAGCGGGATCAAACCGAGAGTGTCGTCTCTGATATGAAAGCAGCTAGTAGAGAACTTGAATCCCTTGAAAATCAGGAAGAAATTATCTGGCGCCAACGATCGAGAGCTCTCTGGCTTAAAGACGGGGATCGAAACACTTCATATTTTCATCAAAAGGCCTCCAACCGTAAAGCCCGAAACACCATTAAGCGTATCAAAAATGATCACGGGCTCTGGATTGACGATGAGCAGACTATCGCTGACCATATGCGTGACTACTTCATTGGCCTCTTCAAGGCCGAGGGAGTCTCGAATACCAGGCAAGTCCTTCAATCGGTTACTCCAAGGATCACCCCTGAGATGAATAATCTGCTGCTTCGCCCATACACTGGATTGGAGGTCCAGAAAGCCCTCAAGCAAATGCACCCCATTAAAGCACCCGGACCGGACGGTATGCCTCCTCTATTCTATCAAAAGTTCTGGAATATTATTGGTGAGGATGTCATCTCTACGTGCTTAAATATCTTGAATGAGGGTCATGACCCGTATAATCTGAATAAGACGTTTATAGTACTGATTCCAAAGGTAAAAACCCCCCGAAACCCCGAAGGATTTTAGACCTATCAGTCTCTGTAACGTCATATTTAGAATTATAACTAAAGTAATTGCAAATAGAATGAAACTGATCCTCCCTTCTGTCATATCCCCCACTCAAAGCGCTTTTGTTCCTAATCGCCTAATTACTGATAATGCCATGATAGCTTTTGAAATGTTTCACCATATGCACAATAAGAGATACGGTAAAAAAGGCACTCTTTCTTTAAAATTGGACATGAGTAAGGCCTATGACAGAGTCGAGTGGAATTTCTTAAAAGATATTCTTTTGCAATTAGGCTTTGCCACCCAGTGGGTCGATTTAATTATGCGATGCGTGACCTCAGTGTCCTATTCACTACTTGTTAACGGATCCCCTACGGAAACCTTCTCGCCTAGTAGAGGTCTTCGGCAAGGGGATCCCCTCTCTCCCTATCTATTTTTGTGTTGTGCAGAGGGCTTTTCAGGTCTTCTCAATAAGGCAGAAATGGAGAATCGCATTCATGGGCTTCAAATTGCCAGATCAGCACCGTCAATCAATCATCTCTTCTTCGCCGATGATAGTGTTCTCTTTTTTCGGGCATCTCGAATGGAGTGTGGGCAGATTCGCGATATCATTAAGACATACGAGAATGCGTCGGGACAGCGAATTAATATGGATAAATCTGAATTAATTTCAAGCAAGAATGTCAACGCCGAAGATAGGGCAGCCTTCGCCGAGACCTTGAATGTTCGGCAAACCGACAAGTTTGATAAATATCTTGGCCTCCCCACCTTAATTGGCAGATCCAAAACTGAAGTGTTCAGAATAGTGGTGGAGAGGGCGCTCAGCCGGATCAAATCCTGGAAAGAAAAAACTTTAAACAAAGCCGGTAGAGAAATCCTAATCAAGACTGTGGTCCAATCTATCCCGAATTATGCTATGACCTGCTTCATTTTTTCAATTTCAACGTGTAAGGAGATCGAACGAGCGATAGCTAGATTCTACTGGGGATCGACGGAAGGGGATAAAAAATACCATTGGGTTAGTTGGGAGCATGTCACTCGGTCAAAGAAAATGGGTGGCCTGGGTTTTAGAGAATTGCATCATTTTAATCAGGCGATGGTCGCGAAGCAGTACTGGCGCCTTCGCACTAATTCGGAATCTATGGTGGCACGTATTTTCAAAGCAAAATATTATGCTAACTCATCTCTTGATATTGTGCAGATCACCCATAACCCGAGCTACATATGGAGAAGCCTTCTTGGTGTTAGAGAGTTAGTCGAAAGCGGCAGTGCTTGGAGGGTCGGCAATGAAATGTCAATTAAAGCACTCTTAGACAGATGGATTGGATGCGAGAGACCGGTATCAACGAAAGGTGCTCTGATTAACACTGATACTAATACACTTGTCTCGTCTTTTATTGATGCAGAGTCAAAGAGCTGGAAAACGGATCTGGTAAATTGGACCTTCCCGAAGGATGAAGCTCACGACATCTTGGCAATCCCCATCAGTCCTCGTCTTCCGCCGGACAAATTGTTTTGGCAATTTACTAAGATCGGAAAATTTTATGTTCGCACGGCGTACCACTGGGGCATTCAAAAATTCTCACAGCTCGGGAGCGATATTCCATCACCCAGCAGTCCGGTCGAAGGTTGGATAAAACTGTGCAACATCACTTCTTTACCAAAAATTCGCCATTTCTGTGGCGAGCATGCAAAAACGCGCTTCCAACCCAGCTTAACTTAGCTCGAAGACATATGGCAGAGGAAAGTGTGTGTAAAATCTACAGCGAGAAGGATGAAACAAACGAGCACCTCTTTATCCATTGCAAGATTATCAACCAGGTTTGGAAACGCAGCCCTATCAGGTTCGACGCCTTTGCCCCTGTTAACACCCCGCTGCATGCTGCAATCTGGACAGCCATGGACCAACTTCCGGCTGAAGGTATCAGCCTGCTTTCTATTACTCTGTGGAAAATCTGGAACGCTAGAAATGGCTTCTATTTTGAAGGCTCGAACATTATCCCGGAAGATATTGTCAAAACGGCCCAACATACTTTTGAAGAGCTTCAAGGTCTTCGTGATCGTCTCAATATCCCTGCTGACACGCACGCACAGCCAAGCCCAGGTTGGCACCCTCCTTCACAGGGAATAGTCAAACTCAATTTTGATGCCGCGGTGTATAATGACGGGACGATCGGTATGGGGTTCATCGTTCGGGACCATCAGGGTGACCCTCTGCTGTCAGGCGTCCACAGGATTCATGCAAAAGGACCGACTACTCTTCTTGAGGGCTTGGCACTTCGTTTCGGCCTCCAAACCGTGATCGAAGCAGGTTTCACTGCTATTCATATTGAGGGTGATAACTCAACTCTTATGACACTCCTGGAGAAGAAAGATTTTCAAGATGCTTATTGTGGAGTAATTGTGGAAGATATCATTCAGTTAACACATAAAATTCCTTGCTTTAGCTTCGCCCACATTCGTCGCAACGCCAACTGTGTGGCGCATGCGCTAGCTCATATTCAGTTAGATGTCTTTGCAACTCGAATTTGGAATCAGGTTATTCCTGATAACATTAGCTCGTTAGTTCGTCGTGATGTAGGGCTCTAGGCTCTAACATCTTTCTGATTTTTATGATAATTGGTGTTTCCTCAACAAAAAAAAAAACTCTGATATCACATGTGAGGTAGATTGCACATGAAGTAGAGGATCCAAATAAATAATTTTCGGTTTCCGTACTCACCTATTCCATTCCATTCGGAACGGAAAATTGTCTAGTTTCGATAATTTTACGAGGTGTTTGTAATTATTTCTACTTAAGTTATTAAAATAAGTAATTGTAAAAATAAAAAATTTATAGTTTACAACTTTTAGTGTAAAGTAAATTAAATTAAACAGAAAATGTCATTTGCGAACACTCTTTTCAGTTTAAATCTAAAGCACTATAGATGTTCAAATCTAAAGCACAATAATATGCTAACAAATAATTACTTATTTCAAATTTAATATATTATATAAAAATATTAAATATTAATATCAGATTAAATACTAATAGAAGAGGGATGATTTATATTTGTTGCAAGTAAAAAATGAATGTAAAAATAAAAAATTATATGTGGTTTTAGAATGTTGGAAAAATTAAACCGTTTAAGAGAGAGAGAGAGAGAGCTATACAAGATTAAGCAGATCTCTAATTTTTTTCATACCTTACGTGGGTGCATTTATTTCTCCACTATTTCTTTTATTCTATTTATAAAAAAATTAAATATTATCTCTGAATTTGGAAACTTAAAAATTGTTGGTACTTACTATTTCTAAACTGTTGTAATATTAGAGGAAAGATAAATATTAGAGGAAATTTAAATATATGGTATGTTTATAAAATAAAATTTAATATTTTTAAAAATAAATAAATTAACTAATTCTTTTAAATTATTACTTAATAAGTATTTATAAAAAAAATATTTATTAAAAAAATATTGCAATCGAAAACTTATTTTAAGATATACAATAGAAATGTCAAATGTCATGTAACGATTAATTATGTTTTACATAAAAATATAAAAAAAACTAACCGAAAGATTATTTCCATTTTAATTTTTTCAATCTTTTTATATCAATAAAAAAGGTTCGCCTATAAATAATTTTATATAGTGAATTGTAAAAAAAAAAAAATCAAATCTAAAACTAATTTTAACATGACTTTACTATATATACATATCTCTTATTATATTAGTAATAATTTAAATATACATATTTTTTAAATGTAGAATGAGCCTAAAAAGTACTTTGTGTTTTTCTTTTAGAAATGGTTCTCAAAATCAGTCTGAATTCTCGGTTATACTAGATGTTTCATCATCTGGTACACTGTATTTAATACACGACACATGTTAATTAATGACATCTAGTGACATCATCCAATACATGTCTCATTTGGTAAAAATGATGAAGCACAAAATGAAACACCATTACGTAACAAGTGAACTCACGCCTCTCAAAATAACCACCAGATTATCTATTATATTTATGTGTTTCATCTTGTATTTTATAATGTTTATCATGCCCATATATGTTAGTTGGTGTTACTAAGAGCATCTCTAGCCCTTAGCGCTGTTCCAACGCTGAATTTACTCTACTCCAGTGCGAAGTACATCGCAGACCTCCAGTGCTCTCCGCTACATGGAATATTCTTCTTTTATATTTTCTTTTTTGTATAATTTTTTATGAG
>JAUEKW010149787.1:0-10049 GCA_032274785.1 Ajuga reptans
TAGAGAGCGAGTAGAGAGCGATTGAGAGAGAGAGAGAGTAGAGAGCAATTGAGAGACAAAGAGAGAGTAGAGAGCGAGTAGAGAGCGAGTAGAGAGATTCTTTCCAAGCTCGAGAAGGAGTTCACCTGGTGGGATTTGGAGAGAGAGTAGAGAGAGAGAGGCTTCGGCGATGAGAGGCTCTAGGCGATTTGAGCGACTTTCTTCCTCGATCGCTAGGATTCCAATTCCCGACCAATTTCTGTGATTTTTTTCCTATTTTCACCATGAATCAATATCAGAATATTGATATTGAATGGATTTTCAACACTTTATGCTCAAACATTCCAGGTTTTGTAGATTTTCTGCAAGCCACGAACAATAACCCGCCTAGGGTTTTTCCACGTAGTGACAATCCTTGTCCATCCAGGACTGACCACCCGCCGGCGAGGGCATCAGAGGGATGCGGAGTACCACCAGCAGCTTTGTATGAACGGATTCTAGAGGTGTTATCGCAACAAATCCCTGAGCTGCGTGATTTCCTCAACGCAGACGCCCAAAACCCTTCTAGGGTTCTTGGCAGGATCAACACCGCCGACACGCAGCGCTCATCAGATTTCTATGATACATTATCTGGAACACAACAACTGCCTTCACATCACCATACGCTGAATCTGCAGAACCTAGAGACAGGATTCATGAATCATTATCAATGGGGAAACCCTAACCCTAGCGAGGTTCTACAAGACGCTGCCAGATCAATTTGGAAACCCTCATATGAAGGACTGCATCAGATCAATTTACACCGGCAACGCTCGCCCTCCGGCGACGTTGCCGAAACCCGGTAATACCATTCCATCTTTTTCCCACAATACTGTTTCTACTACTTCTTTCAGGGGACCTTCTGACCTATGCTCTGAATTTCCATTGACGGAGGACGTTCACGTTCTCAAGGGGAACCAGGCTCAGACCCCCCTGCTGACCATGACGCCATATGAGACATCTGCTGCCGTAAAGGAGCACGGGATTCCCTTACAAACACTGCATGGCACCGGCAACGTCGACGTCTTTAGTACGACGTTGCCGGAATTCGGTAATACAGTCACAAATCAGAATTTCTGCCCTAATTCTATAATCATGCCTATTATGAACGCTTCTAATTTTTCCTCTGGCTTTTCTGTGCCATCACTGATCACGTCAACTTCTGCCGGGGAACATGGAGGGACTCCGGCATTGGTTCCAGCTGCTTTCACAGGACCAGTTCCTGATATTAGATGTAGGAAGACAAGTTGTCTGGCTGACCCCGCAACATTCAGTCGTAGGGCACCATGCAACCCTGATGCCCCACAGGAGAACTCCACGACAGGGATGCCTAAAACATTTGCATCTCTGCTGAAACAACCAGAACGCAAACAGGCTGACTCTACTGCTGCTCTTAACTTCACTGAAGCAGTATCTTGCAAAAAGGGGGACTTTCACTGCGTGGTAATGAATGAGAACATCCTATAGAAAAAAATTGATATGTTGGCTCAAACCTTCATTGGTAGAGTTTCGTACACCCCCCGTGACAAACACCGCAACCCGTCGGAATTGCAGGTTAAACTCAAGGAAATTTGGCATTTAAAAGGGGATATCAAATTGGTTCCTCTAGGACGAGGATACTTCAATATAGCTTTTGATCTGGAGGGGGACAGGGTACGGGCTACTTCAAGGCAGACTTGGTCACTTGCCCCGGGATTACTAAGGTTGTTGCCTTGGACTAAAGGCTTCAACCCGTATAAGGTTAACATATCAATGGCGTCAGTCTGGATGCGCATTTATGAACCACCGATGGAATTTTGGGACCCATCGGTCATTTTGGGCATTGCCAGAGCAGTGGGCACCCCGATTTCAATTGATCAAAGATCGCTGAATGACTCAGTTGGTCACTTTGTCAGAGTGCTTGTGGAAGTTGACCTTACGAAGCCTCTGGAATCTCAGATTATGGTCAAAATTAATGGATATTGTGTTTATCCCTCCTTTGACTTTGAAAACCTACCTCCTTATTGCCCCTCTTGCAAGATAGTGGGTCATTCCATCACAAAATGTCGTAATATGCAGCCTGCCCAATCAACTGCCCAACCATCAGGGAGTTTGTCCCGCGCAGCAACCCCGGATAGGGGACGTTCAAGGCAACGACCCCGGCGAAGGAAACAGGAGTACAGAAAGAAATCGGCTGCCCCTTCCAGGCCCCCAGTGGACAAGACGAAGGCCAACAAGCCTACTTCTGACAACACCTCTCAGCCGGAGGTGGATAGAGCAAAGTCTCCGCAACCTGTGGATGAAGGGCCTGATTTATCCAATAGGTTCCAGGCTCTGAATGATTTAGAAGATGGTTTGGAACAGAACAACTGTAGGGAAAGCCAGACGAATTCGTCATCTCAACAAGGAAATGAACCTCAGCCTCTGGTCACTGTACGACCGCGCAGCAGAACCCCGATTCGCGGTGCTATTACAATGGGGGAAAATGAGATCCCTCAGCCTAAATATGTGTTTATTAATCAAAACATCGCCGCTTTACAGAGGGCGGCTAATACGGCATTTGTGGTTCAGCACAGAACAAATGCCCCTGGGAAAGCCATGGTCAAATCTTCTACGTATGCATGGGGGGACAGAAATGAATCCGACGACGAGGCTCTCTATGACTCGGTACAGGAGAATCACCCACCCACTTCTTTATGAAGATACTTTGTTGGAACTTTCGGGGGGTCGCCAATGACATCTACCGCGAGGTTTTACGTAATTTCTGCACTAACAACTCACCCGACTGGCTCATTATCATCGAGCCTAAGGTGAGTTTTCATTCTATTTCTACCCAGTTTTGGAGGGGTATTGGCATGACGTTGGTTGGTACTAATTTGAAACAGCCGATGCCAGATATCTGGATATTACGTTCGGCGGAGGTCAGGTCGACTACGATTTTATCTGATGAGCAGTCGGTCTTTATTAAGGCCAACTCGCATGGCAGGGATTACATCATGGGAGGTGTGCATGCATGCAACAATTACGTGAGACGTCGCGAGCTGTGGACGTCGATCAGAGACCCTCCTAGAGACTGTGCAACGTGTATTTTGGGTAACTTCAACGTGGTCATGGGGGCGCACGAGAGAAGCAGTGGCATCCTGCACGAGCGGGCTGCTATGAGGGAGTTTCGAGAGATGCTTGAACACTGTAACTTATTGGATGTGGACATTGCAGGGGGTAAATTCACTTGGGCGCAGCGTCGGGCTGATAGAGGGATTATTGCTACGTGCATTGACAGAGTCCTGGTTAACTTTCATTTCTCAGACTCTTGGAGGGAGTTGGTTGCTTATACTTTGCCCTGTAACATGTCGGACCATCACCCGATCATGTTCGAATGCAAGGATGGTGTTGACGGTGGTCCTAAGCCGTTCCGATTCCAGGCTATGTGGTGCAGGCATGATAATTTTCTGCCTACGGTGCAGGCTGCATGGGAGGAGCATGTGGGGCATCAGAACCCTGCACGTAGAGTCATGGATAAGCTCAAATATCTTCGGGCAAGACTCCGTTCTTGGAATAGGATGGTGTTCGGGGACGTTCACCAACGGCTGCAGGCGGCATACACTGAGCTGGAGAATATCCAGCGCAATATCTATGAGGCGGGTGATTCAGAGGCCTCCTTTCAAGCTGAAATTAACAAACAAGCTGAGATTAACAGCATTATTTTACAACAGCATGAATTCTATGCTCAGAAATCGAGAGCGCAATGGTTAAAGCATGGGGATCGTAACGACAGTTTCTTCCACAAGTCTTTGGCTGAAAAAAAGTGTAAAAATGGGATGAGGGGTTTGTAAATAAATGGTGCCTTTCCCAGTGATAGGAGCTGCATGGCTGCCCATGCTTTGGAGTTTTATCAGTAGTTGTTCACCGCTGAGCAGACCGGCAACGAGGACTTCTCGTTTATGGATGGCTTGGAGTTCCACACTCTTTCATTTGCTGACAACTTGGGCCTTGGCAGGGATCCTTCTGCTGACGAGGTCAAGCAAGCCGTTTTCGACCTCAACCCCGACAGTGCGCCTGGTCCAAACGGCTTCCCCGGTCTTTTCTTTAAGGTGGCTTAGGATATTGTTGCGGCGGACGTGACGACAGCGGTTATTAGTTTCTTCCAGTCTGGGAAGCTCCCAAATGGTCTCAACTCTAACTTTATGGTTCTTATTCCTAAGGTTGCAGGGGCGGTGAGAATTGAGGACTTCCGACCGATTATGCTTGGCAACTTCACTTACAAAATTATAACTCGGATCATCTTGGACAGGTTGGGAGCCATTCTTCCGAGGATGGTTTCTAAGTATCAATTTAGGTTTGTGAAGGAGAGATCTATCCATCACGGCATTGCCCTAGCTTCGGAGGGTATAAACAGCATGATCAAGAGAGACGGCATGGCATGTAAGATCGATATCCGCAAAGCTTTTGACACGTTAAGTTGGACTTTTATTCTTCAGGTGCTCCTCCATTTTGGTTTCTCCCACAAGTTTGTTGGCTGGATTTGGACCATTCTTGAATCCGCCCGTATTTCAATCTTGATTGACGGTTCTCCGACTGGTTACTTTGAGTGCACTCACGGTGTTTGGCAGGGGGACCCTTTATCCCCTCTCATTTTCTGTATTGCTGAAGATATTCTGGCGAAGATGCTGGATAAGGCTGTAACGACGGATGATTTCAATCCCATGCAATTTCCACGGGGCAAAATGTGGCCGTCCCACCTGCTTTATGCGGATGATGTCTTGGTTTTCGGTCAGGCTCCCAGGAACAATGCCCGCACCCTTATGCGTATTTTGAATGTGTATGCCAATGCTTCGGGTCAGCATGCCAACCCTCTAAAGTCCCGTCTATTTTTTGGTGCCAAGGTGAGCTATAGCAACAAAGGATATATTCGCAGAACCAACACCTTTGTGGATGGCACGATGCCGTTCACTTATCTGGGTGTTCCTATTTTTCCGGGGGCTCTTCGTAGCTGCCATTTCCGTCCATTACTTGATCAAATTCTGAGTCGGTTCTCAAGATGGGCCGGCATGACTCTTTTGGTGGCAGGCCATATTACATTGGTGGATGCGGTGATCTTGGGTAGTCTTACCCACTCCATGATGTGCTACAAATGGCCATGTAATTTACTTTTAACGTTGGAAAAAGCTATGCGTAATTTTATTTGGACGGGAGACGTGGCGAAGAGAGGTTATACGACGGTGAATTGGGGCAGATGCTGTCGCCCCAAGAGTGAAGGCGGGATGGGCATTCGCTCGATGAAAACGGCCAACCGGGCCTACCTTTCAAAGCTCGCATGGGATATTCTGAGTTGCCGGCACCTGGAGCCGATTAAAACACGTCTGCTTGAGGACAATGCTCCTCTTCCTCGAAACACTTATATTAAGTCATCGATTGGCTGTGGAATTAGAACGGAGATGTTGAAGGTTGTGTCTGAGTCCCACATGCTGCCGGGGCAGCATTCTAGGGTCCGTTTCTAGTTAGACAATTGGTTGGGGTATTGCATCGCGGACAGAATTGGTATTCCTATGGCCCACATGCATTTTTTCACTCAGACGATCTCGAATTACTTTGTGGAGGGTGTTTGGATTTTTTAGGAGGAATTCATTTTAGCTTACTTGGAGATTGCTATTGATGTGGAGAGTTACCCGATTCTCCCTGGCCCGGATAGACGCATATGGAATCATTCGAGAGATGGCAATATCACGTCGAGGTCGGTTTATGATCATCTTTGGGATAAGCAGCCCTCGGTCAGTTGGGGCACTTTGATTTGGGCTCCCTGCACACCTCATCGTAGGTCGTTTGTTATTTGGCGCATGATCCTGGACCGTCTCCCTACGTTGGATACCCTGATCCGTAGTGGGCTGCATGGCCCCAACATCTGCATGCTTTGCTGGAGCGCGGAGGAGAGTATTAACCACCTGTTTGCCCACTGTCCCTTCATCAACTGTATTTGGGATAGGGCTGAGATTGCTTTTGATATTAATATTGACAGGACGAGGGGAGCGCACACCCTTGTCCTTCGAGGGATGTCCCTTTCCTTCAGCCCCCAAATTCTTTCGCTTTGGCGTTTCACTTTTATTTCTATTGTTTGGTACACTTGGAATGCCCGGAACTCTCTTATCTTCGATAATTTGCAGGTCACTCCGGATTCGATTTGGAGGAGAATTAAAGCAGATATCAAAGGGGTCAACAAGTTGGACATTGGCTTCATGTTCAACTCCCAGGCTGACTTGGCTATTATTCATAATCTCGGTGCTACGTGTCGCCCCCGTCGTGCACCAAGGACTATCTCGGTTCGCTGGTACCCTCCTCTCCCGGGCTGGACTAAAGTCAACGTGGACGGTAGTGCCAAAGGTGCTCCTAGCAACTTATCAGGGGGTGCGGTCTACCGTAATTGCAGAGGATTTGTTAGGGGTTGCTTTGCAATGCAATGTGGCAATGGTTATGCTTATAAGGCAGAATTAGCTACGGCTACCAGAGCTAGCGAGATTGCTTCAAGGAATGGATGGACGGCCCTCTGGCTTGAGACGGATTCGACCTACGTTTACAACCTGCTTCTCACGAGATCTCACAATGTGCTTTGGAAATATTTAGGTGATTGGCTCATCACTCTTCACCGGCTTGACTCCTTCAACTTTCGCATGTCCCATATCTTTCGGGAAGGCAATGTGGTGGTGGATATCCTCTCCAAAAGACCGTACATCTTTACTTGGTGGCCCTTTGCTCCTGATTTCATCAGTACCGCGGTTGCCTATGATTGCATCTCTCAGGAATTCTTTCGTTATTGCCTATGGGTTTTTCCCAATGGGTTTTTCCATGTTGAGGTTTTAACGAGGCCAGAATCCTAGGTAGGTAGGTGGTTGCTACTGGTGGTCGGTTTGTGGCCATCAGTTTTTGTTCTTTTTTCTTTGAGCTAGCGCGGCCGGCTTGTGGCCTTTTGCTTCTGCTTTGTCTTTGTCACTCTCTTTTTTTTTCCTTTTTATACCATCATGGATTTATTAAAAAAAAGAGAGAGAGTAGAGAGCGATTGAGAGAGAGATAGAGAATAGAGAGTAAGTGGAGAGCGATTGAGAGAGAGAGAGAGAGACAGAGTAGAGAGCGATTGCGAGAGAGAGAGAGAGAGAATAGAGAGCAATTAAGAGAGAGAGAGAGAGAGAGAGAGAGAGTGAGTGAGTGAGAGAGAGAGAGAGAGAGAGAGAGAGAGAGAGAGAGAGAGAGAGATTGAGAGAGAGAGATAGAGAGAGAGAGAGAGAGAGAGAGAGAGCGATTGACAGAGAGAGAGAGAGTGAGAGAGAAAGAAAGAGAGAGAGAGAGAGAGAGAGAGTGAGAGAGAGATAGAGAGAGGGAGGGGAAGCGGCAATGAGAGCTCTCAAGCGATTTTTTCCCTTTGTTACCGTGCGATCAATTCTTGGCCTTTTTTCTTAATATTAGATCGTGTTTAACATGATTCAGGCTCAGAATCAATCATATGATCAGATTCAGAGCAGTTTCATCCAGAATTTTCCTGATTTTCATTCCTATTTGGCGGCGTCAAAGAATTTTGCGCCTAGGGTTCATGGTGTTTTTGTTCCCGCCGCCATTCCCTCCTCTGATCCTCAGCCTGTTTCAGCGATGATACAACATGGGAATGATCATGTTCATGGATTACGATCTATGTCGCATGCTTCTTCCTCAAGGTCCATAGCCTCGCTCAGAAACCCTAATCATGGCGAAGATCTTCCAGGCGTGATTGTTGTGTACCAGACTCCGCATCACGTCGACGATCGTTCTTTGAATGATTCACGACGTCCTGATCTCTCTGGCAACGCTCGTCCGTCTCCGGCGACGTTGCCGGAATCTGGTAACCCCGTTCTTGATCATTCTTTTTTCACTGATTTAGTTTTTCAGAATTTTGCGAACCCTAATGGGATGTGTGCTTCTTCTCCTGCACCGGAAAGCAATCAGTTTGTGCAGATTCTGGACTGTCTGTCCCAGAAGATTCCTGGTTTTGGTTCATTCTTGCATTCGTTGGCGGAGACGTGCCTAGGGCTCCTGTTGGACCTCAATCTGCGCCGGTTGCAGGGGATGCTCCGTCGCATGCAGCACAGCAAAATCTGCAGAGCTCCATATTCCCTTCGTCATCGTTTGGCCTGCCACCCATTCATGCTTCAAATAACGTTATGCCGGGGATTTCTCCGTTATCGAAAGGGTTCTCTGGATCTTCTCAGCCCCTACCTGCCATGGCTGGTCATTTGTAGGCTCTCTCCACTTCCACCCATGGTCCCGGCAACGTCTGCCCGTCCTCGGCGGCGTTGCCGGAATCTGGTAATACCATTTTAAACCAGCATCTTATTTCGGATTTTGTTACTTCTACGGTTGCGTTTGCTGATCAGGTTTCTCGCCTTCCAGTGCCGGTGAGGACGACGACTTCGTGTCCACCGGATTATGCTCATCTGTTTCAGGTCTTCCTTCAGCAAGCCCCTGCTTTCCAAGCTTTTTTACAGGCTGAAGCTGTCAAGCAATCTGGGCCAGGAGATTCTGATAATTATGCCGCTGCTCCTCGGAATTATGCTGCTCCTCAAATGATTTCAGGCAACGTCTTTTCCCCTTCGAAGACGTTGCCGAAAACCGGTAATGTCGTTTCCTCTTTGTCATTCAATCCGAATATTCATCCCATGCTACCCGCTGACTCCTCTGTTGACATGTTGGGGACAATTTGTTCGGAGCAAATGGCCGGTGGCCCCCCCATCAGGACGTCGGGATTATTGCAGATTGGATATGGTCCTAGCTCTCAATCCCAGCCTGGCAACGTTTGCTTTCCCCCAGCAACGTTGCCAACAACCGGTAACTTCGTTGACTCTCTTTTGGGATCTTCTAAAGCTATGGTTAATCCTTCTGACCCAAATGTTTTGCTGCATGCTACTGATCTGGGACGAAATGTTGCTGCCACTGGCTTTGGGCCCTGCTCGCTGCAGCAGCCAACACTCGGCAGTAGGTCTTCTCCAGAGCAGCGTCCCACAGCTGCTATTTTTTCCGAATCGGCTGCTGGACCGTTGATCCCACACCTGCTGGTGGGATCTGTCCCTTGTCGCCTAACTCAGAGCGCCATTTTGGCTGCGGGAATGGCTGGTTCTAACGGTTCACTTCCAAGGCCCCTGACGGATATGACGCGATCGATTAATCCTACCCGTTTTTCTGCTGAACCGGTGCGGGATAGCAATGTTAATACGAGTAAAAAGCAAGCGGTGGAGGTCACCACCTACCGCAAAGGTCAGTATCATTGTGTTATCTTGGATGATAATTGTCTTCGAGCTCGAATTCATTCTTTATCACATACTTTTATCGCTCGCATTACATATGTTAAAGGCGATAAGCCTCGTTCGGTGTCTGATTTGCGGGTTAAACTGAGGTCTCTTTGGCATGTTTCACGTGATATTAGTATTGTTCCGCTGGGTCGGGGATATTATAATGTAGATTTGTCTGCGGAGGTGGACCGTTCTCGTGTGTCCACTCGTAGTTTTTGGTCGCTAAAACCTGGAACTTTGAAGCTTTCCCCCTGGTCCCCTGGTTTTAATCCGTACAAAGTTGCATCTTCTACGGTGGCAGTTTGGATGCGTATTTATGAGTTGCCTAGGGAATTTTGTATCCCTTCGGTCATTTTGGGGATTGCCAAGTCTGTGGGTGCCCCTATCTCGATTGATGAAAAATCTTTGACTAGTTCTGTTGGTCATTTTATTCGGGTCCTTGTGGAAGTTGATCTGTCAAAAACATGGGATACAGAAGTTATGGTGGAAGCTGCAGGGTTTTGTGCTTTTCCGTCTGTTGGTTTCGAAAACCTCCCACTGTTTTGCAGTTCCTGTCAGTTGGTGGGTCACTCTGTCATCTCATGCCGAAAAGCACCAGCCACCCGGGCTGGCACTCAGTCGAGGGCCTCTTCGCCTCATGGGGCTCGGCATAAGTCTAGAGGTCGCCCTCGCGCTAAATCGAAACTGCTGGAACACCTGTCGTCGCCGACGATCCAAGCAAAAAGACATGATCTAAATCATCTCGAC
>JAUEKW010149808.1:0-10046 GCA_032274785.1 Ajuga reptans
TTTATAAGGGCATCAAAGTAACTTCTATGGGTAACTAACTTTGACTTTTCAAACAGGACTCTTTTTATGGGACAAGATATAGTTTTGATACAGGACTCTTTTTATGGGACGGAGGGAGTATCAAAATGATCTAAACTGTTTCGACGACCCACCATGCATTTTGTTTTTGCACGGGACTTTTTCATTAACTGAGAGAAATATCAGCCTATCCGATTCCTTCAAAAATAGTAACAAAAAGGACCTTGCATGATGGCTTGCAAAAAATAACAATAATCATAATAAATTAGATATATATATATATATTTAAGAAAGAGGAGGAAGAAGATGCAGCAGCAGCTGCACCATGGATAATATTATTCTTTCCGGGTGATAAAATTACATTTCATTATCAAAAGTATAGAGCTCTAGACTAGCTTCTAATTTGCAGGAGAGGCAGAGGCTAATAATAATCAACAATCGCGCAAAGCTTTGGTATGAAGAGTTGCTAATTCAACTGCAGCTCTGTCAACTGGTCGAGCTACGTGCTTTCAAAGCCAAATATTCGAAAAACCCCTGTCCAGTCCAACAGTGATCCAATTTCTCAAAAAATGAAGGAGCTTAATTAACAAACATTTACTTCACTCAAAATGGGTTAAGCTAAGGTACCTTCATCAGCCTGGTATTTGTTCTTATCATCACCAGCATATGCAAGTAAGTTATATTTGGGATTCCATTCCACACTGTTCATCGCTGCCCGGCATGGAATTTGGTGGACTGGTCGCCCTGTTTCAACATTGGACTGTTCTACAGTTTAGTTTATGAAATTATGAAGTTCTTGATTACTGCAATATGAAAATTACGAAAATTTCACATGTAAGATGTGGCACATTGAAATATTGAAGGAAGGAAAACTAGCTTATAAGCTTAGAGAGCTACTACTGTAAAACTGGTCCAAAGTTTTGGGAGGCCTGCGCGAAAAAAAATCGGCCCTAAAAATTCATGGAGTAAGACTTGATATATTCTTATCAACACATTAAACTTCTCAACATAAAGTTTCACAAAAGGAAGATAAATAATATTTACATAATAGGCTCAATAATTTATTCATGTCCCAGTAGATATTTTCTACTAGGAAATTTTTTCAATTGTCTATGGAAAAGAGTAAACAATCTTTACTGAACCATTCAAAATATTTGGGTATTAAAAAAAAATGGGGACTAAAGAGAGAAGAAAAATTATTAGGAAACCTTCATGGAGAAAGTCCATTGTAATAATGAGTTGGAACTTGGAACTGGATAAATATTGCTGGGAGAAAAGGCTAGAAATGGAAATTTTCTGGAAGAGAAAAATGGAGGCTTTAAATATGAAGAGAACGAACAAATTAAGAGGAAACAGAAATAATTCTTGTTAATGAGCAAACATAGTTTAAAACAGTTACACATGTTGTAATTTAAGAAGGAATTACTTACAAGAATTAAATTTTCTATCTATAAAGAACAAAACCATTTTGACATATTTGATTGTAATTCAAGCAGCAGGCAAAATTATTAATCTAGACCATCTTTAACAAAAAAAATTAAAAAAATAAAAATTGAAAAGGAAAGAAGAGGGGGGGGGTGTATTCTGTAGATTGTTGATATATATTTAGCAACGAAAAAAATTTGGGAAATGCGCTGAATTGAGAGGGTGGCGGGAGAAGGAAAACAAAATAATTGTTGACAGCAGGAGAGGTTGAACATGCAACGTCTAGTACCCAACTTCAATACTTCACCATCTCTCCCACCACATTCTTGAGTCAGTTCATGTTAACTTATATATATTACATTAAACCTTAAATGAAAAAAAAAAAAAAAAAAAAAAAGTTATGGGGCCACTTGCCGGCCGGGGGCCCTGTGCGGCGGCACCAGTCGCACAGCACCAGGGCCGGCTCTGACTATTATCACCAATTGGTTTTCTATCATAGAACCTCACAAGGGGTGACTCGTCTCTCTTTCACATATTGCGTACGCTTCATGTGTGAGACCTACTATGTCCCCTGAATTCAACAGTTCTCTTTCAAATACCCTCTTAGAGAATTACAAACAGTCACTTTGGTTTGTATTTTTGACAAAAACACCCCCTTTAGTTGGTGTAATTTGTAATGATTCTTTTTATATAAAATATAATTACTTTAAACCTTAACCTAGTGTTTTGTGATGTCCCTTTTATTATGGTGCCTATTCTTGCGACTCATAAACTCATGTTATGGCATGGAAGACGACCAGAAATTCCTTGTGGGGCTGCAGAAACAATAAAAGGATTTCTTTGGATACTCACAATATCAATGAACAAGTCTTCACTCGCCGAAGCAATATATTCTCCAGTGTGGTTGAAACTTATAGTGCGAACAGGCCATCTGGCAAAGATTGAATTAAGGTTTATATTTCAGCAACAGTGGTAATAACATTTTTATCAGGAAAAGAAATATTGCATACCAAAGATATTTGTCTTGCTGAGAAGTATTGGAGGAGGGTTTAGGAGCATATGCCATTCCTTTTTTACTTTTTAATTTAGAGAGCGTGTATAAATATTTGAAGCAAAACCTGGGAAGTGTTTTGAAATCAAAGCATTTTTAAAAACGAAAATCAGAAGTAGGACTGTTTGCTAGAAAGGTACTTAATTCAGTGATTTTACTAAAATATCCATGTATGTCTTTGTTTGACAATAATAAGTGAGGAAAGAAAACCCGAGTAGCAGTTTGAAATAGGAACAGAATTGCTTCAAGATTTTTCTTTAAAACGATTGTTTTTAGCCAAAACTAAGAAGTGCAAACACTCAAAATGGCTCATATTTTTTATCAAAAAGCCCAGAATTGCACTTTATTTTTTTTTTTCTTTTTTTTTTTTTAAATCAAACACTTCTGTAGAATGGAAAGGCAGAAACTTACTCGAGTTTTGTGAATGTACGGACACAGAGCATTTCCTTTATATCCCAAAGGCTGACTAATGAGTCAGCACTTCCCACAGCAAAATACCTGCAAAAAGAAAAGCGAGTTTCTAGTAACATCTCCAAAATATTCAACAGTAACTTTTTTTTTATAGGAAACAAAACATCTCCCAAATATTCAACAGTAACTTTATTCAAAGGTAGAACTAGTTTCCAGTAACATCTCCAAAATATTCAAACAGTAACTTTATCCAAAGGTGGAACCCTCTTTCTGCTTAAAGAGAGAGAGACCCCTCAGATTTAAGCCAGACAAAAGGTTCTTGCAGAAGTGGAGCTCGCACATGCTAAATCAGTATAATGGCCAGTCCATTTTATTTCATATACAACAACATATGAACATGGATCTGAGACACACCTTCCAACAGGGTCAATTGCAATACAATAACAGCCTGCTGTATGAGCCATGAGCGTATCAACTGCTCGAAGTGATGGATATCCAAGCACTTCGACAGTTCCTAGGATGGAGAACAACCAGGGGAGAGAGTAAATGTCAAGAATATTCAAACAGAAAGCTGAAGCAAAGCTGCTAAAGATTGAAAACTTTGCAAGACTGATTCTCACCATTGCCAGTAGTTAAAAAGAACATGTCACCAGTCACATTCCATGCTATCTCATTCACCTGATGAAAAAGAACAATGGAAGCATTAGGGAAAAAAGACACATACAAAAAGTTCAAATTGAAAACCTGAAATAGTTCCTGGCTACAGAGAGGTTAGAATAAGGATTTCCTCCCTCTACAGTAATGTTTTGCAAAGAAAACATCTATATGAGAGGGGTGGGCCAAAGAAAATAATTTTGATAATTGCAAAATTGATTAACATTAATGCATGTACAACAAATAGATTCTGTGAGCATCAAATTTGTTAAGACTAAGTGTTTTATAAGTTCTACAGACGACCTTTATGGAAACTGATTGAGGGATACAGCACATAAAAAATGAGCCACGACAAGATTTTACCTCATAGTTGAACTTGCGTTTATGTATGGGCTTAAATTTACGTACATCCAATATTGTTAGCTCGTCATCCTGAAGTGAATAGAAAAGCAAGTTAGACCATCACATCCAAAAAGGTATAGAAGGTGGCATTGCAATATACAAAGAGCTTCTCAAGTACTGTGAGAATCTTTTACCCTGTTGCCAACAGCTATGTGAGTTCCATCAGGCTTATAAGTGATATTAATGTTTTCCCCACTGAGTTCTGCTTGTTGCGAGCATTTTCCACCTGGAAGTCACAAGAAAAACACCATACAAGAATCCTTTTAGCAACAATCGAGCATTTGTAGAAGTCACTTTTCACCCAACAATATCAATTGAAGCTAGAAGAGGCAAATGAAATGGTGAATCGTGCAAATGGTGTAATGTCCCGCTTCATAACATTTCTTCTTGTAAGCCTCTATCTTTCATTGTGCTGGAAAATGTTCATTAAACAATGATTCCTCATTGGGACAAAAAACTAAGCCCTGCAATTGATGATTGGTACTTTACTTGATTAGGTGCTCTGCAGTCTATCATCAATGAAAGAGATACGAATTGAACATAAAGCTCATCTTCAAAACCAGAATAAACATGTCAGGCCTTGAACATAGACACATCACACGTCAACAAAGTCTTCAGTTCTCATTGGTTCTAAGTTTTCTATTTTTTTTTATTTTTTTATTTTTTTAAATAAGAAACAAATACATAAGTGCTTAAGTTAATGCATTATGACTTACTACGAGCATCCCACAAACGAACAGTTTTGTCACCAGAAGCCGTGGCAATCAAATCTGAGTGTTTTGGATCCCAGCATAACTGATCCACACTATCAGTATGCCCTTTTAGCTCAATATCTTTGACCTTACCCTGTATTTCAAATCATGCTCATCAAAACCCCAACAAAAGTCTTGAAAACAGAGCTTCCAAGAACAGTCTTCCATGAAGAGTAGCCTACGAAATGTGAGATAAGAAACAGTGGAACAGAAAAAACTAGTACAGATTATAAAAGAATTAATAGCACTAGGTTTCAGAAATCCAAGTTTCTGCAACAGCTGCCCCTTACATTTGTGTGCACACTATATCCACTAGCCCATCATCTAGCAGTTCAGCTAATTCAACATATATTCGGCAAGAGAAAAGATGATTGGATTAATTCCAGCTCTACAAGTCAACACTCAGATACTTGTATTAACTCAAATTAATCACTTCATGCACCTTATTCGATATATATTCCTTGGGAGTTCACATTTTACAATGGATTTGAAGCTATGGATTTCAAATTTATAAAAACAAATCTTTTAAAATTTTATTTTAATAAGTTCATTAATAGTGATATGAACTTCAATGTTAAACTATTCTTAAGTAGTCTAGGTGGATTGGGAATCCACTTAATTTGAAGTCATTTGAAATCATTCTCCCAAATCCTCTACTCAAATAGAAAAACCCTTAGATTCAAATACAAACCTTATGCAATCTCCAGAAAATCATACATTTTTCATCAAATAACACCGAGCCCTTATCTTTTATAAACTTTAACTCAAGGCAATGTACTTGTGACTTCAATTAACAGACCTTCTTACTATAGAGAACGATACATAAAACCTAACAGAATGCCTCGATACTCGCTTCTATTACATTTGATGCATAATGCAAGTAAATGATACTAGGAACTAATCAGGTGCATGAAAATTTCGTATGTTGCTCACGATTGTTGCCCACCTGATCAAACCCTCTTATGCTACACATACAAGTTAAAAGATTCAGGGTCAAATTCCAATGGGTTTCATCTCAAACTTTAGCATACCAACGTATTTAATTGTATACAACAAATCCCGATTGCGAATTCGCAGACACATTTTTCACAGTGCAACTCCCCCTGTTTCGCTTCCAAGCTGCCGGAGTTAGTTATAAGCTTAAATGAAAGATTAATCGGCAAATAACAAAAATTCGAACATTGGTGAAACTGAAAATTAAAGTAACAACAAATCTTACATGGCCGTGCTCAATATGCCAAATCCGAGCTGTCTGATCAACAGAACCGGAGGCCAGTTTCGTCCCCGTGCAATTCCATGCCACCGAATGCACCTTTGTTGATGCAAAAACGCAGAGTAGATAAATTTAAAGTCTAAAAAGTGGAACAAATGAGTATTTTCTATGCTAGGTTTATGAAAGATTGTACCTTCTTCTTGTGGCCTTGGTACTCTCTGCTATGGAGGCTTTTGAAGGGTATGGTTTCCTCCATGTTCTCAGCTCCGGCAATTAGATTATTTTTTGGTTCTGTGCTCATAAGGGGTATTGATTAGTAAGACGGGTTTTTTGCTGAGCTAATAACGTACTTAAGACATTTTTTCCTCAACCAAAAAAAAAAACCCTACTTAAGACATTTTATTAGTTGTTTAGTTTATATTATTGAAAAGTGTTTGATACAATAAGACCTAAACAACTTATAAAATTTACAAATAAGTTCCAAGGACTTATAAGTCTGAAAAAAAAAAATATTAAGTCCATCTACAGAGTGTTACTTTTCAAAATTTTATAAACAACCTCAATTTATAAAAATATCCCCACTTTCTTTTCCAATATAATTTTGTTATTAACGAATTTAATACATGCACAAATGTATTAATGTTATGCTTGTGTTGGGCTAGGCCTATTCGGATGGGGATGTGCCTAGCAGTAAAGTATGTTTGGGCAAGCGGATGGGATGGGGTTCGACCCATCGTCCCCCTAAGGCCCATCCGACACACCACCTCATCATGTGGTGACCCTCTCTCTCCCCTTTCACACAGCTAATGCAGGTTTCTCTCCTCTCTTTCGATCCAGCGACTTCCTGTCTTCCAATTTCCTTCATCCACCAGTCTCCCCCTCTTCTCCAGATCCATGGCTATCGATTATGTGGGCTTCTCAAATCGATTTCTTCACTGATTTCTTCTTCATCATTTGTGTCGGAGCACGCAAAACTAATTTACCTTAACTCTCACCTGCTAACTAGTAGTAGTGGTAAGTAAGGGTCGATCCCACGAGAAGTAGTTAGAATATATGTGATTTACGTATCAAGCGAATACTGGAGACAAAGGGGAGATTTTGTTGGAATTCGTTTAACTAAATCTAAGCTAGAAAATTAACAAAACACGAGCCAATAAAATAATTAAGATCAATTAAGACAAGATTTCAGTCCACGGTCTAGTTATTCCCCTAATATGATTAACCTTGAAATTAATGTAACATCTCTCTAATCCACCATAGAATTTCTACCCCTAAATCAACAAGAAGCTCTGTCAATTTGGATTATCCCTTAATTATAGTTAATTAACACAAGCTCTTTAATTAACCTATTTAATTGAACAACCTAGAATAAGCTCTCTAAATTGATTTCGTTGAACGCCTTGGGAACTAGGATAATAGGGCAGATAAGATGTTGGATTCACAGGCTCGATCTGATTGATCCTAATTTATGCTATCCTAATGAGTTGATTCACTAGTTAGTACTAATGGTGTTAATTCATAATGATAAGGGAAAATGGTGCACTTCGGAAGTCCCACATCTGATTATCCATCGCTGAAGACCCAGGCCCAAAACGAGAATGCCCATCGCACGCCTAGCCCTAAAGTTTTTCTAAATACAACAAAATGACAAATGGCATCAGGTAAAAGTATTATATATACAACTTTAACAAGATAAAGTAAGCTCTTTAACACATTAACTACTACATCTTTACATATTCTTACTGAATATATGATAGCTTCCGACTGATGGATTCGGAACTGACTTGAGCATCGGAGTGTCCGCCGGGGCCCTCCCCGGCGTAGTTTTTGCAAATTCATTGGATCGAGCTCCGGCCACGCCAAACGGAGAAGATGGAGTTCTAAGGACGGATATTTTCGTCCCTATCAACTGGCGCCGTCTATGGGAAATCTGAGTTAGGATGAGGATTTTTCAAATAATTTTTGGGTTCTCGTATACACACAAGTTTTGTTCCCGAAAGTGTAAAAAAAAAGAAAAGAAAAGAAAAAAGACTGTAAAGAGGCGTGAGTTCCCAGAAATTGGAGAGAAATGAACTACTAATGGAATAATCAAGTTGGTCAACAAAGGGCAGCAAGAAATGAAGTTTTGGAGGCTGCCCATCACGTTTTTGAAATCGAGAAAAGGAAAGAAAAAAGAGTGCTCAGTAGGTTTCGTGAATTTTCAGGCTCTAGCAATTTGCCTACGGAGACCCTAGCGCACAGCTTTGCCCTCGGTGGCGTGACCCCCTCCCCTGGTAGTCATCGGAATTACGGCGTTCTAATTTTAGTGTTCTAGCTTGGGCCCGCTGCATATCTGACTCTCATTCCTAAATTCGTTTTGGGAAGACTGGACTCGCTCCTTTAGAGCCCCCTGGGAAGTCTTCAGATTTCTGCAGCCCCACCTAGGTTGAATTATTTGAATTCGAGTTGGGGTCTGTATTGGAAAGTTCAAGGTATTGCTTGTCTGAACCGCCGAAAATCAAGTTCTGGCCTCTAGGCTGGCTTCCGACGACACTGTTACAACGACAAGTGACTCAGTAAGTACAGGTGTGTCGGGATTTGCGGCGCTGCCTGCTTCCAGGGTTTTCCCTAACCGGGGGTTTTCAGTGCATAATCGATTCTGGGAATTGAAATCGGCTTGTCGGAATCGAGCTACGCTTAAGTGCCGAACCGGTCTCTTGCGACTCGAACAGGATCGGGCCAGCCCGTATTGACTTTAAAAAAACTGGCTCTATCTCATATTCTGACCTGTGCACATATTCTCTATAGAAGCCATCTGCATTATGTTGTCCAATTTGAAATTTTGGGCAGCATCCTAGGTTCGCATCTCTACTGTTCCAGGTATTTTAACAGCTCTCGGTTCTCCAAAATTCAGTCTAGGATACAGGTACTTCGCTAATCCCTCTCTTGTGTACTGGGTCGGTACCGACTGCACTAGGTCATGTTATATAAATTTGTTGATTAGTTCTAATCGCACATGTTTTGGGGAATTGTTGATTGGCTAGTACTATTGCACATGTTCTATGAATTGTCGATCTGTTGCTTTGTTTGGTGTGCTACTGATCACACTATTTTTACTGTTTATTGTTGAATTTCTGAGGTGGTGACTGCAGTACTGCACCATACGTTGCGATTTTGTGATTGCCATATATGACTGGTCAATTCTGCAAACACACACTGCATTGACATGGCAAAACTTATTTGATCCAGAGATATTAATTGCATGCTCATCTCCACCCTATGTAGAGGGGAATACTCATGGAAGGAGAATGAGTACTATTGAATTTCAAAAGATTATGCAAATAGCAATTATTGCATGAAAGGAGCTTAGCAAATATTTGATGATGGAATTTGTGTTGTTGAGAAATGATGCCCAACAATGAAATTGAATCATTGGATGACTTAATTTTTATTACTACCTTCGATCTATTTAATTCATCCGTTATCAAGATTGAACCGAAATGGTTTGATACATTGTGATTTTTTGACATTTCCTCATGTAAATTACTCGTGGATTCTACGTTGCAATTTCTCAAGGGGTTGATTCAGCTTTAATTGGCCTTGACATCACAAGCCAAGGGAGGATTTCCCGCGGCCCCAGAACATGGAGGATTTTCCTAAGAGAGTTGATTACCCTAGGACGCAAGCTAAGGGTCCAAGCTCTACTCGCCCGCGGTCCCGGATCGGGTAGGATTTCCCTAAGAGGTGGATTACCCAAGGACTCAAGCCAAGGGTCCGAGCTCTGCTCGCCCGCGGCCCCAGAACAAGCCCCGACCTTGCGGTTGGGCACTAAGCCCCGATCTTGCATTGAGCATCAAGTCCCGATCTTGCATCGGGCAATGATTAGGCATGAGATTGCACGATTTTTGTGTGTGTAAAGTCTCAGTTTAGAGTGAATTGTTCATAAATTGAATGGAAATATGTTTGATTATTGAAATATTGCACAAAAGACGTGTTTGTGAGTGTTTTACAGGAAAATGAGGCTAAATTGCCAAAAACAAGTGTGCCCAAGAGATAGAGTATGTCGAGAGGTTCGAAACGAGCCAAGGATGGGCCAAAACGAGATGGAGAGATGATCTAGGCCGAGAAGATCAATTGATCT